>JAKCPI010011009.1:0-94104 GCA_023213315.1 Euborellia annulipes | reverse complement strand
TTCGAATAGATCCCTAATAAATAAATAAATACAAAAAAATACGCTTAGAAGTATTTTATTTTAAAGAGGGTGAGTTTTGGGGGTGGATTAATTAAATAAGTCTTTTAAAAATTATTTCACTTCGAATATATCCCTAATAAATAAATAAATACAAAAAATTACGCTTAGAAGTATTTTATTTTAAAGAGGGTGAGTTTTGGGGGTGGATTAATTAAATAAGTCTTTTAAAAAATTATTTCACTTCGAATAGATCCCTAATAAATAAATAAATACAAAAAATTACGCTTAGAAGTATTTTATTTTAAAGAGGGTGAGTTTTGGGGGTGGATTAATTAAATAAGTCTTTTAAAAATTATTTCACTTCGAATACATCCCTAATAAATAAATAAATACAAAAAATTACGCTTAGAAGTATTTTATTTTAAAGAGGGTGAGTTTTGGGGGTGGATTAATTAAATAAGTCTTTTAAAAATTATTTCACTTCGAATACATCCCTAATAAATAAATAAATACAAAAAATTACGCTTAGAAGTATTTTATTTTAAAGAGGGTGAGTTTTGGGGGTGGATTAATTAAATAAGTCTTTTAAAAATTATTTCACTTCGAATACATCCCTAATAAATAAATAAATACAAAAAATTACGCTTAGAAGTATTTTATTTTAAAGAGGGTGAGTTTTGGGGGTGGATTAATTAAATAAGTCATTTTAAAAATTATTTCACTTCGAATACATCCCTAATAAATAAATAAATACAAAAAATTACGCTTAGAAGTATTTTATTTTAAAGAGGGTGAGTTTTGGGGGTGGATTAATTAAATAAGTCTTTTAAAAATTATTTCACTTCGAATACATCCCTAATAAATAAATAAATACAAAAAATTACGCTTAGAAGTATTTTATTTTAAAGAGGGTGAGTTTTGGGGGTGGATTAATTAAATAAGTCATTTAAAAATTATTTCACTTCGAATACATCCCTAATAAATAAATAAATACAAAAAATTACGCTTAGAAGTATTTTATTTTAAAGAGGGTGAGTTTTGGGGGTGTATAAAAGAAGTGAGTCTTTTAATAGTTATTTATTAAAGAGATTTCAATTTTATTCCCAACAGAATAAATCCCCGTTAGTTTGTTTTCAAATGAAAAGTATTTTTATAAAAAGAGAATCTATTTGATAATTTTATTTCTTGGGCGTTCAGAGAACAATGCAATTATCTCTCTATGCTTGCTAGCCTGCAGCCTGCCTGTCTCTAGTTGAATTCGGGTCGTGTCATGAATCACTCCGTTCGTCTCTCGCGTGTGTTCAGTTTCTTTTTTATATTGTGTTGTGTTATTTGTGCAATTAAGACGTTCATCCACCTGCTCGTTTGGTCATCTTATCATTAAGGTATTGAATATTTCCTTATCTCATTTGCATAACGGATAAACTAACATTTTATAATTATTTATATTTCCATTTTTTTTTCACTCTTTTTAATAAACTCATAATAATATCCAATTTGTAATTATAACACTCTGATAAAGTATGACACCCAGGGGGTGAGAGGGTGTAAATCACCCCCCTTCTAATAAACTAAAATATTATTTTTTTTAATAGATAAATTTAAAAACAAAACTTATTAATTAATTCACTATTATTAACATTTTTTCTTTAATCATATGAAGTCCGTTCTCTTTTTCTCTCTCTCTCCTCCCCCACCCCATGCTTTTCTTAACAAAAACTCTAACTTTTCTCTTATAATTAGTAATTAAATATTTTTTTTAATTGAAAAATTAAATTCTTAAATTTCGTCCATTTCTTTTTTATTTGTGCAAAAACGACGTTCGTTCACCCCCCAAATTCACGACTCCAGGTTTGATCATCTAATTATTAAGGTATTTAATAAAGTAGGATGAGAGAGGGTGTAATCCACCCCTTCTAATACTCCAAATTACTATTATAAATAAAATTTCAAAATAAAAATTATATTTTTTATAAAATTCTTTCCTCCAATCAATTGGGGTATGTTCTCTCTCCCTCCCCTTAACAAGGGCGGATCCAGAGGAGTTTTTCAGTGAGGGAGAAAGGTAATCTGGTGTGAGTGATTGCACAGTACACAACTTTCTCTTACTTTCGGTAATTTAAAGTTGCATTCTGTATTTGTTTGCCAGATTTTTTTTTTGTGTCGAAATAGATTTGAACAAACAAACATCCCTTCTGAGCATTTTGAGGGACCCACTTTTTTTTTGGAATTAGGGACCCTCAAAACGAGTATATATCCTCGACGTCGAATTTTTGATATGATCGCAATATTACATATTTAGTATATTTTCATTTTTTTTTCTCTTTTTAATAAACTCATAATAATATCCAATTTGTAATTATAACATTCTGATAAAGTCTGACACCCAAAGAGGGAGAGGGTGTAAATCACCCCCTTCTAATAAACTAAAATATTATTTTTTTTTTAATAAAATTTAGATAAAATTTAAAAACAAATATTCTTTATTAATCTCTATTATTAACATATTTTTCTTTAATCATATGAAGTCCGTTCTCTTTTTCTCTCTCCTCCCCCACCCCATGCTTTTCTATCATAATTTGTAATTAAATTTTTTTTTTTTTAATTGAAAAAATAAATTCTATTTCACTGTTTAATTTCATATTAAAATCAGTAATTTTCAAAGCCTGGAGTTCATCTTTTTGTGTGACATTAAAAAGTGAAATATTTTATATGAAACTAGCTGCAAGACCCGCCTTCAGCGGCCTTTGGGCCTAGCCAGTGTCCCTTGCTCACCTTCGGCAAACATGTCACCGTCGAGGAAGGACAAGACTTTTACCAATTTAGGATTTCAATTAAAAATATCTCTGTGAAATATAAATGGGAATAATTTTTACTCTTTAAGTTAAGTTGTGCAGAGAGACTTAGGCCTGCTCTAGGGAAGTACAAGTCGAGCCTCTAAGCTTATCGGTCCATCATTCGTTTAGTGTATTTATTTAATTCCCTTTTTTTTATTTATTTTGGTTTGTTAATGAATAGTTTTTGATATAAATCGCCCCACTTCGTTCAATGCACTCCCTTAAATTATATATTAATTCATCTTTAATTTTTTTTTTTTTTTTTTTTCAATTATTTTATTTTAAATCCATTTGCTTTTTTCATTAAAACATTTAATATTTTGAAGAGATGAAGTGGCTGTTATATTTGACAATCAGAGGGTAAAGGAGCAAGCAGCCAGGTAGTTAGTCTCCACTGTGGAGACTAACTACCTGGCTGCTTGCTCCTTTACCCTCTGATCATTTAATATTTTATTTTTAATTATTATTTTTAGTGATTACCAAATCTACACACACACACACACACATCAAACATGGTAGAAAATCTTGAAGGCCTACATAGATATATATATACATATGGAAATTAAAATTTTATTTTTCGCTTTTTTTCGATTTGAAACCTAATATAAGTAAATTATTTTGTTTGAAAATTTATTTTAACATTCGTTTTACTTTCTCTTACCCTATATATGAAATAAATACAAAGTATTCCGATCATGTTAAAAATTCGATGTCGAGATTTTAATGGATATACACGTTTTAACGTCCCCTGAGTCCAAAAAAGTGGGTCCCTCAAATTGGTCTGTCTGTGTGTGTGTCTGTCAATCTCAACAACGAAAAGAGCTAGGAGATTGAAATATTCTAAGTTAGGCACCCCCTTAGGGGTCTGTGCGCCAGTCACACCAGATTTTTTTATTTTGAATTTTAATATATTGGCGGAAACTAAATATATGTCGACACAAAAAATCAGGTGTGGCCTTGAGTAAGATAAACTTGTGTCCTGTGCGACCAGTCTCACCAGATTTTTTATCTTTTTTATCTTTGAAAGATTCTTATGGATGTTCTTTTTTTCCTATCTTTTACACAAACACACAGTGGCGGATTAATGCAATTTTGTCGGGGGGGGGGGGCGGTTTTTTTTTATTTTTTTTTTTTTTTTTTTTTTTATTTTTACTTAAGGACTTTGTGGGCATCTATGGCCATTTAGACCCATTTCCTATTTATTTAAATTGTTTGGTAACAAATTCAATTGGAAATTAAAGCCCGGAAATCATAATTTCTTAAGATTACTAGCTTTTATAACATTGTGAATTTCTTCTCGGGGGGGGGGGGGGCGATCGCCCCCCTCGCCCCCCCCTTTAATCCGCCCCTGCAAAGACATACATTTAATCTGGTATGATATGTCGCACAGCACACAGCTTTCGCTTACACTAGGTGATAAAAAGTTGTGTCACACCAGATTTTTTGTGTCCACATATATTTTTTTTCCGTCGATATATTAGAATTCAAGATATAAACAAAGGAACTAATCTCTTCGTTTCTATTTCCGGAAGGTAGATAAAGGTTGGAAACCGCTTGTCTAATATTATTTAAAATCTTTGAAGCTCTTCAATTTAACTAACTGAAGATTATTTAATTTTAATATTTATTTATTTAAAAAAAAAAACTGGTGGGACCCTGTTATGCAATGGTGTGTCAAAGACCAAACATCGAGTTTTGAGAAAATCAACAATAAAGTTTTTTGTTTACATTGGATTATATATAATTTTTCTTGTCAATTGTGCAAGTAACATTAAATATAAATTTTTACTTTCTCGTACCTCTATATATATGTTAATATATAGAGAGAGAAAGTATTGGTTTCATGTCAAAAATTCGATGTCGAGATTTTGATGGATCTTCACGTTTTGAGGTCCCCTGAATCCAAAAAAGTGGTTTTCGCGACATGGTCTGTCTGTGTGTCTGTGTGTGTGTGAGTGTGTGTGTGTGTCTGTGAATAAAATATCTCAAGATAGGATAAAAGATATACGATATAGGATATAAGATATACGATATAGGATATAAGATATAAGATATAGAATATAAGACATAAGATATAAAATATAAGAGATAACACTTATCACCCCCCTGACCCCCCCCTGAAATTTATTTTTCATTCGATTTTAATAAAATTTAAAATGACGCTTTCTTAGGGTGTAAATAATTGAAACATCAGAAAGTTCAATCACCCCCCTGCCCCCGCCCTGAAATTTATTTTTCATTCGTTTTTAATAAAATTTAAAATTACGCTTCCTTAGGGTGTAAATAATTGAAAAATATATTAATCAAATATTTAAAAAAAAAAAAGATATAGGATATAAGATATAGGATATAGTATATAGGAAATAGGATATAGGATATAAGATATAAGATATAGGATATAAGATATAAGATATAGGATATAAGATATAGGATATAGTATATAGGAAATAGGAAATAGGATATAAGATATAGGATATAGTATATAGGAAATAGGATATAGGATATAAGATATAGGATATAAGATATAACATATAAGATATAAGATATAAGATATAGGATATAAAAACATGTACTTTTTCAGTTTTTTTTATTTTCGATTTTCTCAAAATTTGTTCAACGATTTTGATTAAAATTCATAAATCAATTATTTTTTAGATAATCTTTGAAATATATATTCTCATTTTGCCCTTGAAATATTCTGAAGCACACATTACTCTTGTACTTCATAGAAAGATAGGATCAATGGTTCTCATGATAAAAAAAATTATTTGGAAGTTGTGTTCTGTGCTTATCACACCAGATTTTTCGAGTCAACATATATTTAGTGTCCAAAAGTATGGTACATGTGAATTTTAAAATGTAAAATTTATAAATATAGAAAAATATTTTTATTTTTTTATCATGAGAACCAGTGATCCTATCTTTCTATGAAGTACAAGAGTAAAGTGTACTTCAAAATATTTCAAGGGTAAAATGAGAATATATATTTCAAAGATCATCTAAAAAATAATTGATTTATGAATTTTAATCAAAATCGTTCGAACGAATTTTGAGAAAATCGAAAATAAAAAAAACTGAAAAAGTACATCAGTAAAGTACTAGTACTTCTTGGCCGATTTTGTCCTAAAGCTTCTTGTCACGTGCCAGGGGGGTACTTTAATTAAATATAAAATTTCAACCTCCTAGCTCTTTTCGTGCATGAGATATTTTGTTCACAAAACACCCCCACCCCCACTCCCACCCCCCCACCGAGACAGACCATGTTGCATAAACCATTTTTTTGGACTCAGGGGATCTCAAAACGTGTATATCCATCAAAATCTCGACATCAAATTTATTACATGAAACCAAATATTTTCTCTCTGTATATATATTACATGTATAGGTAAGAGAAAGCAAAAATGGATTTTCGCAGTTTTCTCTGAAACCGTTAGGTGTACATAAAAAACTGATAGATGTTATTATGTGTATTTTTTATAGATCTACAACTTTTATATAACACTTTTTTGTATATAATTTATATTTAACAAGATAAATAAATAAAATGAATATTTTCTGATTTTTTTTCGATTTTCAGGGCTCTTGGGGCACCCTTTCCCCTTATCCGATTGAGCTGAAATTTTACACAGGTTATTTTTTTGGCAATGGCACCAAACTAGGGGGTAGCGTCAAAAAAAAATCTCAAAAAATTTTTTCCCCAGTAGTAGCTAAGAGCCACCCTAATGTAAGAGAAAGTATTGGATTCATGTCAAAAATTCGAAGTCGAGATTTTGATGGACATGAATCCAAAAAAAGTGGTTTTCGCGACATGGTCTGTCTGTGTGTCTCTGTGTGTGTGTGTGTGTCTGTGTGTCTGTGTTCAATTTTAAGCATGAAGGAATTGAGCTATGAGACTGAAATGTTATATTCAAGTTAAACACCCCCCGGGAGCGTGAAAATAAGCTTTTAATCAAAATCGGCCAAAGGTACTAGTACTTTACTGATGTACTTTTTCAGTTTTTTTCGATTTTCTCAAAATTCGCTCTAACGATTTTGATTAAAATTCATAAATCAATTATTTTTTAGATGCTCTTTCAAATGTATATTCTCATTTTGCTCTAAAAATTTTTTGAAGCATGCATAGTCTTGTACTTCATAGGGAAAGATAGGAGAAATGGTTGCCATGGTAACAAAATATAAATATTTTTCTGTTTATGAATTTTTACTTTCTCTTACCTATGTATATATGTAATATATATATAGAGAGAAAGTATTGGATTCATGTCAAAAATTCGATGTCGAGATTTTGATGGATCTTCACGTTTTGAGGTCCCCTGAATCCAAAAAAGTGATTTTCGCGACATGGTCTGTCTGTGTGTGTGTGGGTGTGTGTGTGTGTGTGTGTGTGTGTGTGTGTGTGTGTGTTCAATTTTAAGCATGAAGGAATTGAGCTATGAGGCTGAAATTTTATATTTAAGCTAAACACCCCCCGGGACCGGAAAAATAAGCTTTTAATCAAAATCGGCCAAAGAATACTAGTACTTTACTGATGTACTTTTTCAGTTTTTTTCGATTTTCTCAAAATTCGCTCTAACGATTTTGATTAAAATTCAAAAATCAATTATTTTTTAGATGCTCTTTCAAATGTATATTCTCGTTTTGCCCTCAAAATTGTTTGAAGCACACTTTACTCTTGTGCTTCATAGGAAAGATAGGAGAAATGGTTGCCATGGTAACAAAATATAAATATTTTCCCATGTTTATAATTTTACATCTTAAATTTCTAATATATTGGCGGAAACTAAATATATTTCGACACGAAAAATCTGGTGTGACAAGCACAGAACACAACTTTCGATTACCGAAGGTAAGAGAAAGTTGTGTGCTGTGCGCCAGTCACACCAGATTTTATATCTTGAATTCTAATATATTGGCGGAAACTAAATATATGTCGACACGAAAAAATCTGGTGCGACAAGCACAGAACACAACTTTCGATTACCGAAGGTAAGAGAAAGCTGTGTGCTGTACGCCAGTCACACCAGATTTTTTGGATTCAGGGGACCTCAAAACGTGTATATCCACCAAAATCTCGACATCAAATTTTTGAAATGAATCCAATACTTTTTCTCTCTATATATATCAGGGGCGTATATAAGGGGGGGGGGGGCCGAGGGGGCCCGGGCCCCCCCCGAAATTTCCCAAACACATATACATATATAGGGATATACAGATATCAGCGCAACAAATTCTTCCGCAGGATGGACAACTTTGGTTCCGCAATAGAAAAAAAACTGTTCCGCAAAAAATTTCGTGTGAAAAAAAGTATAGTTTCTTAAAAAAAAATTTTCCACGGAAAAATTTTTTGAGTTCGGGCCCCCCCCCCGAAAAAAATTTCTATATACGCCCCTGATATATATGTATATTAGCATATACATATAAGTAAGAGAAAGTAAAAAATTTAGCCTGATAAAATAGTCTGCGTTTGTAGACTTTTTTATTTTAGTTTTTTTTTTTTTTTTTTTACGAGGTTTAGATTATAAATAAATTTTCCAATGTAAATTTAAGACATGTTGTAAGTATTTTACAAGAAAAAATATAAATCACTTATAAATCAAATTAATTATATTGAGGTGATGTAAGTGAAATATATATATTAGAGAGATCACTAGTGGGATCATTAGATAGGAACATCAGGTACAAGAATACGTGGGATGTGTAACCAACATTAAATAGATGCTAGAATATAAAATTATAAAAAGTTTCTTGGAATATATTAAAAGAGGTTAGTGACCAGCAAATACTCATTAAACTATCTACAGTATAGCTATTTATAATTCGCTTGTCTCTCGGTCCTTGCTAGGTGATTTATGATTGCAATTTGAGTTTACTTTTTTAAAATTACAAAAAGGTAACTGCAGGCCCAAGTCAGACATATATACGAGTATGAGGGGGTCAGAGCAAAAGTAAACCAAGTCCGCTTTTTACTCTTTCGAGAAAAAATGAATCAAAGTTAAATAAATCCTTATATTTTTTTTTTTAACACTTACACTTTTTTCTCATTCACACTCACACTCACACACACATTCACACAGTCTTTTCGGCAACTTAGGCCATATAAGACTTTGACGATAACCGTTATTGTTTAATAAATATTCGGGTCTGAACCCGCGACTCTTGGTATACGAGGCAAGCACGCTAACCCCTACACCAAGTCCAAGGACAGCCTTATATTTAATTCATCTTAAAATATACAACATTTACTTATTTTATATCTCATTTACTATCCAAAAAGGGAAAAATAAGTAAATTTTTTACATGGTCCAATTTTGCTTTGAACCTCTCATATGAGGGATTTTTATAGGAGAAAAAAAAAAAAAAAAAAAAAAAATATGGTTAATTGGCTATTATACAGTATATAGAAATTGGATTAGAGTATTAGACAAATGTCAAATTAAGAGATAAACGTCGCTATTTTTTCCCAACAGATAAACAAAAATAATAGAATATTGTTTTTACAAAATATTTATTTATTTAACTCTTACTTTTTCCTTTTAACTTTCTCTTACCTATATATGTAGGCCTATATATATAGAAAGTAGACCATTGGTTTCATGTCAAAAAATCGATGCCAAGATTTTGTGTTTAT
Source organism: Euborellia annulipes (assembly GCA_023213315.1). Lineage (NCBI taxonomy): Eukaryota > Metazoa > Arthropoda > Insecta > Dermaptera > Anisolabididae > Euborellia > Euborellia annulipes. Next base: position 84,639 of record JAKCPI010011009.1, on the reverse strand, counting down.
ACAGTTTTGAAATCTCCTGAGTCCAAAAAGGTGATTCCCGCAACAAATGATCTACGAGATTGAAAATTTATATTCAAGTCAAGTACTCTCCTAAACAGTTAAAATAAACTTTTGAACAAAATCGACCAAAAATTACTAGTAGTCTATATTACTGAAATACTTTTTCCGTTTTTTTCGAATTTCTCAAAATCTGGTCAAACGATTTTGATTAAAGTTCATAAATCAACTATTTTTTAGATGCTCTTTAAAAAGTATATTAATATGTTTTTTGTAAAACCTGTTTGAAGTACACTTTACTGATGTAGTATTTCAGATGTTTACTTTCTCTAATTTTCACTGGATTCGTAGCTCAGCGGTATCTATGAAATTCAAGTGTTCAAATTTGAAACTAAGGTGCTATGGGAAACTAAATATATTTACTGTAGATTACCTTAGTTATTCGAAAGTTGTGTGCCGTGCATTAAGTCACACCAGATTTTTCTTCCATCTAATAATTTCAGAATAATTTATCATTAATCGACATTTAGTTGACCACCTGTCAGTCCCATTTACATTGGATAATCGCCCTCTACTATATATTTAATATAATAGTATGTATTTAATTTAATTAATTATAATAATATATATTTAACTTAATTGTTAATAAATATTTAAATTCCTTTTAACCGGCATTTCATAAGCTTGTTCCTATGATTATCAGCACAAGGTTGTGCCATGTCTTAATCTCTAATAAAAATTTTTGGTCTTTAAAACAAAACATTTATTATTATTATAATTTGATTTTAATATTTTTCTTGAATAATTTATTAATTTTCTATTCGTGTCAAAATAAGGACAAACCTTAAAATATTCCCCTTTCTAGTGAATTATCATAATAGAAATAATGAGAGGTAATTATTTGTTAAGGCAAAACGCCTACGAGCCAAGGTCGTCCACTTTAGTTTAATTAAAATAAATAAATGTAATATTCCTTTCAAAATAAATGCAAGTCTTATTATTTAGGTAAATTTTCCACTAACACTGTAAGCTATAATTCTGACCATCGTAACAATTTTCGAATTTTGCTTTCTGATTCTTTTAGAACATAAAAAAGTTGTTATATAAATTAATTTTTCGATTTGTCAAATGGTTTAATATATCCTATATACATTTTTTCACGTCCCTATCTTTTACTAAAGATTTAAAATACTTCCTGATAGTAAAGTCTTAGGGACGACTCAACTATGTAAATGCAATGGGCCATTGAAATCTATTGGAATATCATCTAAATGGAAGCAAAGGTTGATACAAGGGGGAGGGGATAAAGGAGACAATTACCCCCCCCCCAGAAGATTTCAATAACAAAATGAAAATATACATTTTAAAGAGAATCTAAAAAAATAATTGATTTTTGAATTTAAAAAAAAATCGTTGGAGCGAATTTAGAGAAAATCGAAAAAAAAACTACAAAAGTACATCAATAAAGTACTATTCTGTGAACAAAATATCTCAAGAACGGAAAGAGCTAGGAGATTGAAATTTTATATTTAAGTTAGGCACCCCCTTAGGACGTGTGCTCTTTCGTCTATTTTGTTCAAATGCTTCGGGTCACGTCCTAAGGGGGTGCCTAACTTAAATATAAAATTTCAATCTCCTAGCTCTTTCCGTTCTTGAGATATTTTGTTCACAGACACACACACAGACACATAGACAGACCATGTCGCGAAAACCACTTTTTTGGATTCAGGAGACCTCAAAACGTGTATATCCATCAAAATCTCGACATCGAATTTTTGACATGAATCCAATACTTTCTCTCTATATATTTTATCATATATATAGAGGTAAGAGAAAGTAAAAATTAATACTTAAAAATTTGATTTGTATTTATATTCTGGCAAACAAGTACAGAATGCGCCTTTAAATTACCGAAATTAAGAAAGAACTGTGTGCTGTGCGACCAGTCACACCAGATTACCCCCCCCCCGAGAAACACCTCTGGATCCGCCACTGAATGGAAGTATTAAGAGTGTCTTTGCTTTCTTATGCTTTTTCCTTGCTATGCGACGAGTCGCTCCCTCGATTCTTGTTAAAATTCTAAAATAAATTATAAATATCATACATAAGAGGACACCATATTAAATCGAGTATATTAAAATAATAGGAGTGTGATATAATCTACTCGAGCATTCCCAAAAATTTTTTTAATTAATATTTTTTAGTAAATAGCCTGTCGATATATATAGCCGCTACAATGGCTCATCCCCCTTCTCAGGTCTATCAACCCAAGTTAATATCCTAAATCCGTGCTTATATAATCATGTTTATCTAGCTAGGTATATTACTAGTGTAAATAGACAAACAAACAAAGCTAGGAGTTAAGGAGTGAGTTGCAAACTATATAACCCAGCGTTAATCTCCAATTTAAGTTCATCTATTTCACTAAAAGGACGAATAAATATTTCATAAGAAAGAAATTATTAAAACATCCCCTATAGGATATTAAGACAAAAAGCTAATTAGAATTTCATTGAAACGAACGTTTTTTTGCCCTTTTCTCTTTTTCAAATAAACAACAAAAAGCGTAAATAATTACCAATTCGGACGCACTTTTCCAGTCGTTATATGGAAGATAAATTGAATTATGTTTTTCTCTCTCTCTCTCTCTCTCTCTCTCTCTCGTTTTTAAAACATAAAAGGCGAAATTGTAGAATATTAAAGAGAAACAAAGAGAGGAAGCAAAGAAAAGCTCAATTGGACTGAGGAACAAAAATTCGCCAACTTCAAGCTTCTGTCTTTTTATTTATTTATTAAATAATCTTTTATAACTTATTTACAACTAATTGAGAACAAAGCAACAAGCCAAACAAAACAGCATTTGATTGGGAAAATTAAAAAAAAAGCGAAAAACAAATTGAAATTTATAATTATACCTGATTTTTGTTTATTAAACTTCGATTTTTGTTCTCCTTGAATCTGAGTGAGGACATTTTATAAAAATATTTATGAAATAAAAAGATTAATTAATTCTAGGTAAATTAATTATTGAAAAATAGAATAAACACGGCATGTACATCTATGTTAATGAAAAACAAAGTCACGTGACTCCTCTTTGCTTTGTCTGTAAGCTTAATATTTTATTTGAACAAGAAGATATTCTTTTCAAATCTTCTTCTTCTCTCCTCGCCTTGTCCCGGGATGCGGGGTCGGCGGACCTCATACTTTCCCTTCAACCCTATCATACGTTTTTACGACCGGAAGAAATAGGTCAGGCCGGCCCGTCGCACGGTCTGACGCCTGTTGAAAAGAGGAAGAAGAGACAAACATTTAAAGAACTGAAGGACTCCCTGTCGCCATCCACGTACCCACAAGATGTGGGCCCCTGAGCAAAAGATATTCTTTTCAAATGAACAGTGATAATGTGACAGAAAATTTAATCACCTACCTAAGTTTTACGTAATAAAGCCTATTTTGATAGGATTGCAGTTATTTATGAAAAATTAAAAAAAAAGTCAGATGTTTTTGCGACTCTTTCGGGATGAAAATAGACGTCGGATTTTGGAAATTAACGGAATTTTCATGTTTTGATAGAAACTCAAGGAATTAAACAAATTTTCAGCATTGATTGTTGCTCTTCTCCGTTGCCAAGCTCCCCGGCTAGTTTTTGTAGTTAAAATACTACATTTTAAGAATGATTTTATTTTATACTTACCCCGACACCCCACCTACCGGTAACAGGCGTGGTAATATAATAGAGCGTAAGAGTGATAATATAATAATGTGGCTCCCTTATATCCGTATTCATAGTCATTGCTTGAGGAACAAGGAATCCTTATGCCTTTATAAATGAAATGTATAGATATAAGGATTCCTTCTTCCTCAAGGAACGACTATGAATACGGGTATTAGTCTCTGAATGACTTGTTTCAAGGCAGGGGCGTACTGAGACGGAGGCCTGGGGAGTAACTATAAGAGGAGGCCTATATACATTTTGTACAGTGAGCGCCACAATTAAGTCCCCACCTGATAGCTTTAGCCTTAAGTATATGGTATGAAATATGGTAAATGGTGAAATAATTTTAAATTTTAAAAGGTAAAATAAAATGATCTGTACCAGATTTTACGTTTTACCTTTTCGGTCATTAAATATTTCACTTTATACCATATACTATAACATAAACTTAAGGCTAAAGCTATCAAGTGGGGATTTAATTGTGGCGCTCTCCAGGGTAATATCAATTTTGAGGGGAGGGCGAATTCATTTTTAAATATCCCCCTCCTCCATACACAAAAATATTTTTAAAATACCATATATCCTTAAACCTCTGAGGGTCCCGGCCCCGCCCCCCCCCCGCGCCCTTCCACCGGACCAGATAAATATTTAAAAAGAAAACTTTTACACTTTCTGAGAAATATATTCTCCTTGGAAGAGGCTTTATAAAATAAAAAAAATTTCATGGCTGTAGCTTGTATAGTTGCTGAGATATTTTCGTACGGGCAGTGAACAGAGGATTGACACTTATATATAGAAGATTATGATTGATTTTTAAAATATTCACTTAATTTTTAATTAAAAAAATAAATTTAAAAGGAATTTGTATTTAATCGATCTCGTCTTTAATATTCAGTTTTACAATTTTAATCTCAAAGTTGTTTTTTTTAAAGGGGAAATTCAACTATTGTCCTCTTCCTCCAAGAGCAACATTGTCTTTCCTGCTCGTTAAAATCAAGTCCCAGCGTGTAATTAACGAATATCCCCCCTACTCTCTTGATACGAGAATGAACTGTTGAACGTTCCTCTTCTTCTATGAATGGAAATCAGAAAGTGAAGGGGGAAACTCGATGAGTCAGGAACTTCCCCTCGAGCTGGGCTAAAAGAAAGCCACAATGAAAAATGCAAAATCAAGACATGTACGCGCATTTTTGGCCCTCGAGAAAAATGTGTTTTGCTTGTTTAATAGGATCAAACTAATTTTAAGGGGATTTCGTTCTCATTCTTAGCCAACTCATTGACAACTGTTTACTGTTTTCAAATATGAACAGGCTCTTTGTTTGAAGGGATAAGAAAATTTCCCTAGACGTGGATGTTGCGTGTTATTATTAAAACTTTTAGAATTATTCAAAAGGGGAACTTAATGATAAATATTTATTATGTATAAGCTGTATATATATACACATACAGTGTTGGATTTAAGCTTAGGCCGTGAAGCACGGACCTGGAGCGCTAAAACTTTAAAGATACGATTCAAATTTTTAAAATCGATCTGAATTAGAGTGAAAAATAACTTTCTTTTTTTCAAAATAATTATTTTGAAAAAAAAAAAGTTATTTTTCTCTCACTTAGCTTCAGGTGCCTTCTAATCTAATAGCTAGTTCGTTTTGTAGGGTCCCTTGATTTGTTGTTAAATTAGGATTCAAGAGAGAGCTAAAATGAACGAGATTCTCGTTGATTTCTTCCATGAACGATTCATAAAGAGATGCGGTCAGATCTGATTAAAGATTGAGGCCCAGGTTCTCAAGTGTTCTTGTGTTTTGCGAAAAGACGTCTTATGTTGACGCACTCGGGAGTCTGATATGTTTTTGTATCCTTGAGGGTGGATTTGAGATGAGTTAAAGGTCGGGAAGGTTGCAGTTTCTCCAGGAATAGCCTGGAGGTTCAAAATTGCAATCCTTGGGGCTAGGGACCCTAGGGCTCCACCGATCTGATGGTGGAGACGGGGTTACACATACTCTCTCTACTGTCTTCGTATTTTGTGTTAGGCTAGGTAGGATCTCTTACACGTTAGCCCCCGCACTCGTTTGCTCGTAATCCAAAAAATCAAGTTTGCTCTCACTGATACCATTTCTTCAGACTCCCGGTTTACGGAAAATATATTTTTTATTTGCATTAGGCAAGCAAGGCAAAGTTAATATAAAAATATTTTTTAAAAAATTGAAACCTTGCTTTTTATTTTTATTTTTTAATTATTTTCTTTTACTACTTATATACAATTTTTTTTAGTAAATGAAAATAATTTAATTAATGTTAGTGCATGTGTGACTTTGAACAACTGAAAGAAGAAAGAAAATATTCAATTTTCTTGAAAACAAAAGGTAAATCGCTAACTTACAATTTTCATAATTTACTGATTAAAGATATCACTAATTAATTTTTACTTTTTTTTTTTAGGATAGGACGATCTAAAAACCTTAAAGCTTCAAATAGAGGTAAAGGATATGTATCTACTGGAACCAATAAATTATTATAAATACAAGGTAAATATAAATAAATCAAATGTTCACTATTTCCTGACCCAAGATTAATTTAATTTTTTTTTTAGGATAGAACGGAATATATATGACCATTAGCCTCATGTATGGAAAACAGACTAATAAAAAACGACTTATTCATTCTATATATATTTTTTACAAAAGGTATATATTAATACATGAATATATATAACACTATATAAATATATAATCAATTTTTTACAAAATAAATAATTTTCAAAACTCTTTTTCTTCCAGGAGGTTAAATGAGAATTCAATGGTTCGGTTCCCGGCCTGGCTAATAAATAAACACGAAGTCAATATTGCCTCAAATGTCGAAAAATACTAAAAAAATAATAATCCACATTTTCTCTTCATTGCTTTTTGGATTTATCTTTATGAAGTAAGTTTTGGCTTTTTTTTCGTAATTATAAATAGGCCTACAAGTAAATTCGACCTCTTTTTTTAACACCCTGTTTTTTTAACTTACTAAACCTATTCTCGTTCGTATCTTTAAAACAATTAATTGAATGAGATTTCTTTTTTTGTAAAAATTTATGTTTAGAGAACGATTTTTTTTTTCTTTAATGAAAAAAAATTTAATCAAAGTTGGTGTTTTAAATTATTATTTTTTTTTTTAACAAATTATTTTAAGAGTGTTTGAAAAAAATTGTAAAATGGTTCAGTCAGTTAAGAGGAAATGTTGAACGTTTAAAATGAAAGAGAAGAGAGGGGGGGGAGGGGGAAGTAAGGAAGTTACCACTTTTGGTAAAAGAGAATAAATTACGATGGACTTAATTTTTGACTAAACCCAAATAGGGAGGTGGTGGTAGCTGAAAGGGGAAAGAGATGTAATTGTCATCACCAAGGGAGACTCTCTTTCTCTCTTCAACATTGTAGGTGATTGGGGGAGGGTAGGCTTTTAACACCCTTTCAAAAAAAAAAAAAAAAGTGGGGGGCAATAGCAGAAGCAATGAGTGGAATGCGAAACTAACTCCAATGAAGCGAAGGACACGTCTTACGGAAGTCATTTAACCCCCACCCTCTGTGAATTCTAAAATGGAATTAATTTCACTTTTTCAACTGATTTCCTTTCTATGACTCAGAAGAAGAAGAAGAAAAATTTGATCTCGAATTACAGCCCTAAACAGAGATTAATTAACTGCGCTCCCAAATGTTTTTCTTTTTAAATTATTATTCACCCCTCCCCCCCCCCTCTCTTTCTCTCTCTAATCTCGGATAAAAATGCAATTTGTCTCCATTTGATCTTCATTGAGGTGATGACGTCACCGAGGGTGGATTAAGAGAGTTCATATCCTCTCAACATCAAAAGAATTTTTTATTCTCGTTCTAATTTTATCTATCATTCTGTTCGTTTTAGTGTTGTTTTTTTTTATTTATTTTGCCCGTGGTCTTGTCCGAGGGTGAAGGGCACTCAACCAGAGATGTCTCTGATTTTGATGATATGACCAGACGAATTTTTATCTAGAACCGAGACTACAATTTTCTTATGTTCTTTTTATACTCTAAGCGAGAAGTTTTTATTTATGTAAGAGTTACATTACTCTTTATATGTTTTAAATAATAATAATCAGAAGCACGGTGCAGTCATTTTGCGAATCTAGATTTTATTTGATTTTTTTTCTATAATTCAAAGTAAAAGTTATATAGGGGTAGCTATCTACCATCGCATAATGATTTTCTCATTTTAATTTGATCTTTTTTTAGGAAATTTTAAACCATGAACTTACCTTACTACTCCACTCATCTTTACTGTTACATTATTTTTCATTGCCAAATAACACTAGTCGACAAAAATGAACTTTTTTCTTTCACAAGAATAAAGATATGAAATTCTAGAAGTAATTTTTGTGCTGAATTCAAATATCATTTCATTTTTGCCCCATCAGGCACAGTTTTAGAGATATAGAGCAAAATAGATTTTAGTAGAAAATGTGCTCTAAAACGGCTTTTATTTAGAATGTTCAAATAATTTTTAACGCCGCACCCCGTAAAAATATTCAGGTATTTAGAATACATATAAATTTTAAGTTTCATCCCAATCGGAGGTCATTTAGACGTGCCGCAAACGGCTTAAAGTTTAGAAAAATCGAAATTTTCAAGATTTTTTTTTGCTTTGGTCACCCCTAATCCCTTTTTTCCCCCCCCCCCCCCCCCCCTCCCCTAATACAATTTTAGATATCCCTGAATGCAAAAAACATATATTTACGATATTCTAGAGTTCTTTGGCTTTCTAAAAAGCATTCATTCGTAAAAATCTGTTAATTATTAACGAAATTATGAACAAAAACGTCAGCAAAGAAAAAACACAAGTACACTCACTGGACGAAAAAATGAAATTCTTTTTCTATTACAAATATAAAGAAAGATATGAGATTCTAGAAATATTTTTTTTTAAATAATATATAATAAAGTTAGTGCCCGTGAAACTATGCTCAAAGAGGATACATTAGCTTCTCGTGGATAGGGTTCGCTTTTTAATTCAATTGAAGTCCATTTTTTTCGACCTGTGAGTGTACTTGTGTTTTTTCTTTGCTCACGTTTTTGTTCATAATTTCGTTAATAATTAACAGATTTTTACGAATGAATGATTTTTAGAAAGCCAAAGAACTATAGAATATCGTAAATATATGTTTTTGCATTCAGGGATATCTAAAATTGTATTAGGGGTGACCAAAGCAAAAAGAATCTTGAAAATTTCTCTTTTTCTTAACTTTAAGCCGTTTGCGGCACGTCTAAATGACCTCCGATTGGGATGAAACTTAAAATTTATATGTATTCTAAATACCTGAATGTTTTTACGGGTGCGGCGTTAAAAATAATTTGAACATTCTAAATAAAAGCCGTTTTAGAGCACATTTTCTACTAAAATCTATTTTGCTCTATATCTCTAAAACTGTGCCTGATGGAAAAATTCTAACTACATATCTGAATTCAGAATGAAAAAATGTACTAGGTTCACTAATCAGATATCTTGTGAAAAAAACCTTGTCGACTAGTGTAATTAATAATAAAAAAATATATTTTCTTTCTAAGTTTACTTACTCCGCCCTGCGGCCCCTTTATTTTCTGATTTTGAAGCGAAGCGAGGGGACAAAAAACCCTTGGATAGGTGAGAGATAGTGGCGCATTCAAGGAGAGGAAGCTAATGGGGTTTTAATTAAAGTACTGTTCCCCTTTTTCACTTATTAATATAATTTTCATTTAATCGAATTTTTAGAGATGGCATAAATCCAGCGGCGTAACTAACCTATGAGGGCGGGGGGGGGGCGAAGCTTAACTGGGGCGCCGTTTTTCGTTCGACCTTTTTTTTTTAGCATTCTAATCTCGTTCAATCTTTTTTTTTGTAATTTTTCTCCGGATTTGTGATTAAAAATGATTTTATTATGAAAATTCAAAAGAAATTTTGGGAAAAAGCCGGAAATTCGGAGGCGCGAGGGGCGCCAAAAGCTTGATGCGCCTGGGGCGGGGGGCGAGCGCCCCCCTTCGCCCCCACCTGGATACGATAGATCCCTGAATCTCTGATGCATTTTTACATCTTTCCGATTGGGAAATTATAAACTTGTGTGGTCTAGCACTTTTTTTTAAAACTCTTTTTATGATAATTTAAAAATTTCTTAGTTCACCTCCCTCGCCTTGTTAAAGATCTATTCCAATCACCAGCGTCTTGTATCTCGCTCTTTCTATTAAGATAGATAAGACGCTCACCATTTGCATGAACTTAGCACTTGTCCATTAGACAATTTGCCTAATGAACGTAGGCAGTAACAGTAGATGGTAATTAAAGCCAACTTCATTCTATAACCAAATTAAGTTAGTAAAAAAATATTAATGGATATTTAATATGGAATGCGATTTTTATTGATTACAAATAACACCGTTGACTAATCAGAATTAGAATCAGGCTCGTGGTTATGGATATGCTTCTATATAAAATTCACTAATACGGTTATTTAAAATGTGATTTAATCTTCGCATCTGTGTCTCTTATACGTACAGTGACAGAGCCTAGCTTCGAGAAAAAATAGTCTCCTCGCTCTATGCCATTCCTGGTATATCATATCATAATCCATCAAAACTGAATTAAATGTAGGCCTATATATAGAAATATTTGTGTCTATTATTACTTGATTAATGCGTACTTTTTAATTCCAACATTGGTTCTCTCTAAAAAATTAAAGTCGTGTGGTTTGTTTCGGTTGTTGCTTTTTTTTGGGGAAGGACTACAAAATATAAAGATAAATTACCACCCGTATTTTTCATCGTAAATATTTGTTGTGTTGTTGTTGTTAATTCCCCCAGCCCTTCTGAGGGTATTTTTACACTGATTATTAACATTGTTGGCTTTTCGAGCCGGTTCCCCCTTTTTTCACCCTCGCTTTGTGTCTAGGACTAAATGGGATGGAAGTCGTTCGAAGGGCTGGAAATGCATTCAAGCATTAAACAGAGTCCACTCCTCGTGTTGCTGAAAACTAACAAATTTTTAAATTTCCATTTCGAGATATTTATTATATTCATGGATGGTTATTAATAACAGAAAAGTATGAAATATAGTTTTGAGACAAAAAAAAAAGTTATTTTATAAAGAACTTCATCCAATAGATAGACATATTTCCATTATTCTTTAAATAAATAATTCCTCATTTAATGTCAGGGAAACTTATTGCCGGCGCCAATTATTTAACTTTTATTGCCTATACGACGTTTCTGGTCTTACGTTGTTAGAGACCAACCAACCAAATAAATAGGATAATTTTTAAATAACGTACCCTCATTTTGTTTAATTAAACATTCTTTTTTCTCTTTTTATATTTATTTATTAATTTTACATTATTCTGTTTATTATTTTTTTCTCTATTCAAATACATTAAATATTGTCACTCTCTTCCCGTGTTTATATATGAACCAAGAGATTTTGGTATACCGCATTTAAGTCGTGCGTTTTGCTTTGTTGGTTAACCAAATTGTTTTGATTAGCGATAAAATGGCACATTTCTTTTTTCTCCGTATTAATTTTAGTGTTCACTGTCAAAATCACAAAAACAAATTCACCAGAGTTGGCTTTTCTTTTCTGTAGCATTGAAAATTTAACATACCATCAGTTTTTTCCTTCAAATATTTATTTATATTTCTTCTGATATATCATTTATATAAATCCGCAATTATTTACTGACTGGCATCTGATAAATATTTTTTTGCAAATGAGTTTTTTTATTAGGCCTACATATATTCAATATTTATTTTCAATTTATATAGAATAATTTATTTGCATAAATGGCGTAGATTTGTATATAATTTTTCTCTTCTTCGTATAGCATATTTCAATATGAAAATTCATTAAAATGTTCATATTTTTTTTTTTTAGGATTTTTTTCTTCATAAATTCATTAATATTGCTTCAAATATTAATTTTGGTGAAATAGAAAAACTCCAATTTAGTATGTAATTTAAACCTCTTGGGCTTTAAGTGCGTCATGTCTAGTTTTCTTATTTATTTTACGTTCCTTAACAATTTATTGTCTCTTTTAATAAAAGTGATGATTGTAGATATCTATGATGACAATTTTCTCTTGTATATTAGTTACTATATAACTTCTTAATAAATTATCTAATTTTCTGATATGATCGAATATTATATGAATTGCTTATTTAATTAATCATTCACTGTCTTTTGTAATATCTCTTCTAAAGAACATAAATTCAACATAGGACTAAATAATAGTTTTTTTCGGAGGAATATTTCTTAAGAAGCAATAAATAATCGTATCGATACTAGATAGAGCGTTTTTATGAAATATTTGTTGTTAATCATTATATAGCTTAAGATAGTTTGAGATGTGTTTGTGCTTGATTTAGCCATATCGCGCTCCTATGGAATCCTATCGATAATATTGTAGCTAGTATTTTATTTTAGGAGGCGATTAGCCAACGAGATAAATAAAGATTGAGTTGAAGACAACTCGAATTCATGGCAAAAAATTATCCAACTCAATTTGTGATGCCTCCTCCTCCTGAGAAGGAAACGGGAACCCACCCCAGTATCATTCCCATTAAAGTAACTTCTCAGAGTAACTACAACGTGTCAGGTCTGACACTAATGACGGAAGAGAGATTTTATTTCACTTGGCTATTCTTTAAGTTTTGGAACTAAATTCATATTCCTTTCTGATTGTTTTGATTGGGCCAGCCACCTTTTGACTTACATGGATTTAGAATCAGTATACAATATCGAATTCGCAGATTAGCCATAGCAGAAATTAATTCGTGATCTGTAACTGGAATCCCCAATATCACAGTTCGATTAATTGCTCCAGAACTATGCCCGCAGAATCGTTAAGATTAAAAAACGAATATATGTCTAAAACAATAGAAATATCCACTTGTGGATTGGACATTTGGGTTGCCTATTTTCCAGCAATCAAACATTTCAGAAATGTCCTATCTAAAGCTAAATGGTGGACAATGTAATCGGTGGCCATTTTTATAATCCTGGCTCTGCAAGTAGATTGCAAGTAGATATTAGTTTTATTAAAATAAAAAGATACACTTTGAACATTTCATTAATTGTTAGTGAGATTATTAATAATAAACATTTTTCAGAGTGTTTTATTTTAAAATACAAAGAAATTCAGAGTGCAAATAATTTAATATTTTGATCTTCTCTTCTATTAATAAAAATTCACATTTTTTTCAAAACCACTTTGATTCTAATCAGGTATTCTGTCACTTTGTTTAATAAACATGTAAATTCGATTTTTCCCTAATTAACTCATTTCCAAGAACACCTTAAATATTTCATTAAAGCTATTTCTGACTCATTATGAATATTAATTTGTTGTTGGCCTAATTGGAATGACTAACCAATAAAACTAGAAACAGACCTCTCCCCATACCGTACTTTTCCGAATGATAATGACTCACATGGAGTGCAAATGAAGATCCAATTCATTATGCTAATGTCTCTTGAGAGAGTGAGAAATGCGGGGGTGTTGATTCAGCCTATCAACATCATGGATGTCCACTACTCTGATGAATAAAAGATCATCCTCCCACTAAAGACACCCAGGCAGTGTATTTTTTTTTCTCTCTTTTTTGGAAAGATTATAACAACCGTTGGTGATGTTGTTTGTTAAAGTGTTATGGTCGTTTCGCACGCATTCATCGTCTAAACAAACGGGTGATAGATTTGAATCGTCTCTCGAAAGGAGAAAAAGGATGTTGTTTGTTCACAAAGCAATGGGCATTTGGTTGCAGTGGAATGGGGGAGGGGGAGGGGGGGGAGAAGGGTGCATCACGCAAAGGTCTTGATGGAAGCTATGCAAATGTCCGTCTTTGGTTGGCAAACAAAGATCAAGATGAAAGAAGAACGAGAGTCCCAAGGCCGGACTTGTTATTTTTCTTCTTCATCGCCCACACATTCCCCAGTTGAAACAGAAGCTGAACAAAATCTTTTCTCAATCTATCTTTAATGTTGGAAAAAATTCGAATATTATTAGCCAGTAGAGTATTAAATAGTAGAGGTTTTCGAATAACGCCCTTTGGGATTCTTTTACGACCTGTCTTCGGATTTGCTGATCAAAAGCATATCGTATGTCGCGAAATACCGTAGTTAAGCATTCTTTGCATATTTTAATTAAGTCTTTAGTTTTCATTTATAAAGTGAATAATCATCTTCCAAGATATTAAAAAGCTATAATGAGAGTAAAAAATCTGGCAATCTCACACACACACATTCACACAATCTTTTCAGCAATTAAGGCCATATAAGACTTTTGACGATAACCGTTAATTGAATATACATGCATTTGGGGTCCAAGCATTCTTTTTTAAGCCATTTGGTATCCAAATGGCTTAAATAAAATCATCGGACTACCTGGGGTCCGAACCCGCGACCCTTGGCATACAAGGCAGGCGTGCTACCAACTACACCAAGCCCAAGGACGAATAAATTTTTTAATCCAAATGAAAATCATATTTAAAATTCATAATATATTTCATTCTCATTTTGTTAGCCTAAAAGGTTAATTAAATAACGAATTTATTTATTTATTAACATAATTAAATGATAGTCACGTGATTTATCAACCCAACCCTCGAGGAGGATTATCCTCCCGATATAAATCCTAAACACCCCCTGTGGACTGTTTCACACTTGCCATTTTCATTAACGATGGTCATTATAATGGACCAGAGCTTGTTAATTGGGACAAAACGTGTCAGTGGATGGGGTCCCCCAACCCCATGGGTAGTGGGATTCATTAAACCACCCAACGCCACCCCCACTGAGCACTTAAATCCTTCTCAAGTGAATTGAATGATTAACCAATTTCCAATAAAAAATACCTTCAAGTTTTTATTTATTCATATATCACCTGAAAAATAAAATAAGCTCATTATGTACAACACTTGTATTTATTCAAAGATACAAAAGCAATTAAATCTGAAGTTGGCAACACGATAATTGATCAAGTTGCCAATTGTTACTTATTTCACTCCATTATTTTTTTCTTACTAACAATCGAATAGTCTTAAAAAAAATTACCACAATGATTGAATAGTGAATTTCTCACCTTCGAAATAATTTGTGCCCTGTGACTTGGTGTAGTTGGTAGCGCGCCTGCCTTTTATACCAAGGGTCGCGGATTCGGACCCCAGCTAGTCCGATGATTATATTTAAGACAAATGGCTTAAATAAGAATGCCTGGACCACAAATACATGTATATTCAATTAACCGTTATCGTAAAAAGTCTTATATAGCAAGAGTTGCCGAAAATACTGCGTGAATGAGAAAAAGTGTGAGTGTTTTTTTTTTTTAAAGAAAAAAAAAAAGAAATAATTTGTGAGTTAATCTTTTTCATTTTCTTTATTACTCTCTTTTACTTTCTCTTACCCCATATATCTTAATAAAGTATTAATTCTGTAGGCCTACATATCATACCATAACAGATACCTAAATGGTCTAAATTTAAGTGATAGTATTTATAAATGAAAATTATATCAAGTTATAATTTCTTAGATGATATTTAAATACTGGACTTAAACGATTTGTGGTTTTCATATAATAATTTAAATTTCTAAATATCATTACATATTTAATTAAGTTTATAATAATTTAAGCTTTAGAAATAGTCGATGTAGTAAATTTAATTTCTTTTTAATTTTCAAAAATGATTTTTTTTTTAATAATTTTTAATCGTATTCACTTGAATGGACACTAATCATTTGAAAAGAGTTAATGGATTTGAAACGAGTCACGTGTGAGTCGGCTTCCTATTTTCCTCTTTTTCCACCCTCCACTTATACTCCCACCCCATTCCATTACCATTCTTCTATTTGCTACTTTTCTCCGATCTCCTCTTTCCCTCTAGAATGAATTACTTCTCTTCATCTATCAATTCGTAGTAATTTTTTAAACTGACCCAATTTTACTAACGAATATAATGCAACAAATTAAGGGGTAGGAGGAGTTGTACTTTAAAAAAACTAGACTATTATAATGAATTTTTCAATGAGGTTTTTGTTTAAATGAATTAAATTCATAAGAGATAATTGGACATCGAGCTATAATTTTTTTAATGACTTATTAAAAATTATCGTAATTAATTTTTTGTTATCAACAAATACAAAAAACAATCTGTCCCAATAATCTTTAATTTTTTTTTAAATTTAAAAATGAATTTATTGTTATTATTAATCACATATTAATTAAGAAATTTTTAAAATAAGCTTAGATGATTCATTTAAAAATCATCTGTCAAATGAGTTCACATTCTTGCAATAGATCAGGTTAGTCTACCAGCCATCCCTAATCCTATATCTGACCTATATTTATATATTTTTATGCTTTTATAAAAGATACATAATATATAATAACATTTATAAAGTATTTATTGTTAAAAGATCAATGAAATTCAACCAAATGCATTAAATATTATTAGCTACTATTCTGACATCTCATGCAATCTTTGAATTACTTGAGATTTTGGACATATTTTTATGACACACAACCCATCTTAGCAACATAACACCTCGCTCCTGCCCCGCCTAATTTATCAATTTAATAATACTCTTTTTTAAATTGTTTCCCATTCCAGTATCATGAATTTCTAAAAGCGAGGAATCCTTATAGTATTATATTCCCCTTTCTACATATAGGCTATTTATTCTAATTATTGTTATTTAATGAGATTTTATTTTTTTTTAGGTATATATTGTAAATATAAAATTCCCTGGCCAGCTGACACGATCACACCTACCCGAGACAGGCAATTCATACTCTACTGGTATATCGTCGGAGGGGTTGTCGCAATGCGCACATATATTCCAATACGTGGACGGAATGGAAACTACTCTTAACCGAATAGGTGAGTGCCAATTCTAATGGACCATTTGCTTCACTATCCATTCAAAATAAAATTTATAATCCTTCCTATTAGAAAAATTTATTCAATTAAAGAAACGGAAAAATATTTATGTTATTTTGTTAAAAATATTTAATAATTTCTTTGATTGACTATATATAATTTTTATAATAAATGAAATCTTGATTCAGTGGTAGAGAAATGGGCATTGTGAATATTTTGGCTGGGGTCTCGGTGTCAGCAATATTAAGAAGTGTCAACAATTTTGTTTTCCTTTTGTCGGCATAATATATATAAAGTCTTTCAAAAACTAAAAAACTCTCTTTAATTTTCTCGGTGACGTTGTCGGCATATTTTTCTGCCGACACCTCAGCCCTGATTATTGCCCTTAAAAGGGTAGTGTGTTCGAATTCCAGGCAGTCTTATAAAAATTGATTTACCTTTTGATTAAAAATACCTGGACAACAAAAATCTAAAATAATATATATAGGTCTACACTAAATTTGCATTTTTTTTAAACACCACGAGAGTAGTTTTCTCTATTTTTTACAAGCCAAAGAGTATACACAACACAATACAATAGAATATACCGGTAGGTATATTAAAATTAATATTTTTTTTATATATCTTTTGTTTTGATAGATATATTTTTTTTTATTAGAATATACATTCACACACACCAACAATCTCTATATTTATTGATTTTATTTATAATAAATGTCCAATAAATAAATTTCTTTGTACAATTGATCACATGACTTTCCATAATGTGAAACTGCTCTAATTCATGCTTGCTTTGACTTTTGTCGTCGGTTGTCGAGAAGTGTTGAAGTTATTTCAGGAACGGAATGTTAAATAAATTTTAATTTACTACTGCCCGTCTTCGGCGGTCTCTTACTTTTTCTTTCTAAACTTAATTCTAATCCTTTGAAATCTTTAGAAGGTCCTCTTTTTTTTTTGTTTTTTTAATTTATTATACGTCTTTTTCGGCATCTGAGGCCATTTAGGCCCCATCCCAATTTTCTAATCCATTGTAATTTTTAGTTTTTTTTTTTTTACCTATATATGAAGTATAGAGTGAAAGTATTGCGATCATGTCACAAATTCGATGTCGAGATTATGATGGATATACACGTTTTAGGGTCCCCTGAGTCCAAAAAAGTGATTCCAGCAAATTCGTCTGTGTGTATGTATGTATGCCTGTGTGAAAATTATCTTTTGAACAAAATCGGCCAATGAGTACTAGTACTTTACTGAGGTACTTTTTCAGTTTTTTTCGATTTTCTCAAAATTTGCTCCAATGATTTTGATTAAAATTCATAAATTAACTATTTTTTAGATGCTCTTTAGAAAAGCAGGCCTATATCAGTTTTTCGTGATAATTGTCTTGAAGTACACTTTATTATACTTTTCATTTGACAGATTTATTTATTTTATTATTACCGATTGATTAGCTTTTATTTTTCATAAGAAGACATTGAGCTTGCCTTTTGAAAAATATTAAATTTTCACAATAATTTTTCCTGTACAGTGATACTATAGTTGTGTTGTAAAAATTTGAAAAGCATAATCGCTGACCGCAAAAAATTTATCTTTGATAAAAAAATGTTAATTCTCCATCAAATATTTTCCTTCATCGGTTTTTGTTAAGATCAT
Organism: Euborellia annulipes; assembly: GCA_023213315.1. Classification (NCBI taxonomy): domain Eukaryota; kingdom Metazoa; phylum Arthropoda; class Insecta; order Dermaptera; family Anisolabididae; genus Euborellia; species Euborellia annulipes. The sequence continues at coordinate 66,372 of JAKCPI010011009.1, read as the reverse complement.
TTTTAGCCTTTTTGTATCTGGTAAATATTTAACATCACGTTATAGTGGGGTGGGAGAATGTAAAAGAGAGAGAGAAAGAGAGGGAGGGGGAGATCGTTGTCGTCGTCTTTGTTGCATAAAGAGGCTTTCGCAAAATGGTGGCGCTTATAGCTCTCTAATTATATGAATTTGCATAAGCAAACTAATATAGAATGCTCTTTGCTTGGCAACTTACAAAAGACTTTGCTTAAATAAGCTAAGTAGAAATAAGCTTGAGCTATTTTAGAAATTTAATTTTATTTAATATTTTGATTGCCCAACGACACTTTTGATGATCATTACAAGTCGTCAAATCTCCATAGAAATCAGTTGATGATTCAGTGATATGAAACGTTTCAACCGATTTGAGAGTTTTTATTTGTTTAGAGCCGGAATCGGAACTCAGCTGATCATTTTCAGTGTAACAGTCGAGTTATTAAAATTTCTGCTGCCTCCAACTGCTACATATTTAGTTATTTTTTTTTTTACATTCATAACGACACTCACTAATACTTGAAAATATCATTTAGGAATAATTTTCAATTAGCGTTCCATTCTTTTATTTAAATTATTATTTTTACTTATTTTCTAAAACATCTTCATGAATTGTTGTATTTTCTTGATGGATAATGGAGTCATTGTGCAAAAAGGCGAGATTTTCGGATTCAATCAGGTGAAATTTAAAGTAAAACAAAAAATACAAAATGAATGAGTTTTGGAGTTTAGGTTTTCACAGTCATTAATAAAAGAATTTAATTTTCGGTTTAACTGTGGTTTATTTGTTCAAATTACCAAGTTTCCGCCACTCATTCATTTAAGATGTCTTAACTGTCTTAAGATCTGAACTGAATTGTACCTGAAGAAGACCACAGAATGAGTGGCCGAAACGTTTGTATTTGTACTAATGAAGCACAGTTAAGCCGAAAATGTAATTCTTTTATTAAAAATGATGAGTTTTTTTTTTTGTTGCCAATGTTTCTCATGCCTGTCGTGACTTTCTTCAATTGCTAATAAATAATTACAAATATTTTTATTTTAGCATTATTTATACTGATTGCACAATTAAAAAATAAAAGTAAACAACAAAAAAAAACTCTTTTTGTTTTTTTATTATTCAATATTTCACCTGTCGAAATTCGGAAATCCTATATAGACCCTAGACTCTTTAAACATCTTCGCATAAAAATTTTTTAAAAACACATATTTTTTTTTTTTATAAAAAAACTTTTTTTTTTTGGTGGGGAAAGGTTAAAAAAGGGAGTCTTATTCCTGTGAGTGCTTCCGCAGAAACCCCCGTACTATAGGAAGCCAGCGTTGAGTCTATTTAGTACAATACGCATTTATGTGACATTGACTATAAATTGGGAATTTTGTGGATATATTTAGAGATATAAGGTTCCTTCTGTCGAAACTAGTAGCCTAGGTTTAAAAGGATTCTCTATGGATATATGCAAAAGGCTTTTCTAACCTCTACTAGACATGGATGATTGTATGTAAACCCATTATATTTTCGTATGTGTTTTGATAAAGTAAAAAACACTTTTTTGAATTTGAAGGTCCTTTGTATGAACGTCGACAAGTATTTGTTATAAACTCCCCCCCCCTCCCCCCATCAGACCACCTCTCAGTCTCTCCAAACATCAACACCCCTGAATATTATTATAAGCATTAGTTGAATAGCAACAGGGCGGGAAGGGGAGGAGCAGAGCCCCCATTAGGTGGATAGTTCATATGTCAATGTCAGGGGAGTCGACACCAATGCACTACAAGCAGCCTGGGTATGTATACAAGGCGTTACGTTACGATAATGCATCCACTGCAATTATTATCACAAGTCAACAAATGGGATAACCTTATTTTGTTATTGTCCGAATTATCAAAACATTTGGGCAGGCATTTCTTGGAATAGGAAATTTATACAATCTTTGTTTTCTCTCGTAATGATGATGATCACTTTATATTATGACAACAATCATATTTATATTGAAATAATCAAGGACTTTTGGATTTTTAGTGCTAGTTGAAAACAATTTGTCAGTTTACTGTTTTGCAAATATACATGTATATTTGCAAAACTATATTAAAACTGCAGTTTTAATTTTTTTTTTTATAATACAACCATCTTCAGTAATCTTAAATAAAGATGTATACTTTCAAAAGAAATGGTAGAATTGTTCTTTTTGATTGGTTTCACTTGGTGGCAACTTGGTCATCATCTTATCTTCTTACTGTATTCCTAATAAGAAAAAATCTGGTGTGATTAGTCGCACAGCATAGAAAGTTGTTTCTCTTACCTTCGGTAATCGAAAAGTTCTGCAGCTTTGTTATCTTTTGTTTTTATTAAAAGCATTATGGATGTCTTTGACCAACAATCACAAAATATCTCTATGGCGAATCTTTTTCCATTTTACATCTATCTTTTTTCCGTTTTTTTAGAATAAATACTGTTCCGATTTTCAATGAAATTTGGTCCAGGGCTAGAGACGAACACAAACTTCTTATTATACCTGAAAAATTCAATTGCCCACCACGGGCCGATGCATTCCTCGTTTTAAAACCTTCTTACGATCACTTAGGTCTTTTACCTTTTTTTTAAGAACACGAAATTTTTTTCGCCGTGGGAAATTTTTTTTTTTTTGCGGAACCAAATTGTTTCGCCTTGCGGGAAATTTTTCCCCTTCCCATGAAAAATGAAAATCATTTTACCTTTTCAAATAGGTTTCGGACCAGTAGGTTTAATCAAAAGTCAAAATGTTTTCTAAAACAAAAATTTATTTGACCCCAGACAATGTTTCGTTCACTTGCTGTAGGACTTCTTCAGTGGTTGGAGTCATAGAGAGCTAAGATCTTAGCAAGAAGGTAGAAAAGTGAAGTCTATGTATATATTGTTAAAGCCCTACTGTTTGATGATTTTATACTATATGACTCTCTATGACTCCAACCACTGAAGAAGTCCTACAGTAAGTGGACGAAACATTGTCTGGGGTCAAATAAAGTTTTGTTTTAGAAAACTTTTTGACTTTTGATTGACCCTACTGGTCCGAATCCTATTTGAAATTGTAAAGAAGTTTCCTGAGCTTCATCAAATTTTACCTTTTTTTTAGGAACACGGAATTTTTCCCGCACTGCGAAAAATTTTTATATACGCTCCTGAACTGAATGCAGGAATTTGCTCACCCAAGGCGAGCAAAGGGGTCCTGGGGGTTAAATATTGCGTAAATTATGGCGCCCTTATACGGAAGCGCCCCGATGCGACGCATCTTTTGCTTACACGTAGAGCCGGCCCTGATCATTATACATATTTGATAAAATTGCTGGGAAGTAAAAAAACAATTCAAAATCGATATACCGTACATCTGTTTTAGCTTTCTACATTTTAATTTATTTTTTCAAATTGAAATTTTACTCCATTTCTAATTTTAATAGAATTGTCATTGACATTTAATTAATTTTCACTTCAATAAAACAAAAACAAAAAAAAAAATTAAGTTTTAATTTAGTATTCGGATTTTAAACAGACAACAGAAAACAAAAACACATTGCGAAAATGATGTGGGATGAATTCACCGTAGGATGAAAATTGCATTTGTCCTTTATGACCTCTCCCTCATTTCCAGATTAAAAACTCTTTTGTTTACAATTTCCTGACAGACATAATACCCTTTTAGGTGAAGAATACCTTCAACACCCACAAATTGCAACATTCTCATGAGAGTGATTGCCTCCAACACACAAACAATCAAACACACACATTCATATAAAATTTTAAAAATAAACTCAACACCTACAACTTTACATCTAATTATATCCCATTTCCTATAATTATATATCGTCTAGAATTTTCCCTAAATAAATAGGGATATAATTCAGTTTGAAATTTCATTTTGTCTCGAATAATTTAATTTTACAAGATGTTAAAAAAAATCAAATGCATTTTAATTAATCAACGAGTCAAAAGGTCATTCGTCCTACCTTTAAGTACAATTTTAAAAAAGAAAAAAAAAAAATTGCTCATGTCGTCGATGTTTTGAGCCCCGCCCGATCCAAGGCCCCTCTCTCTTTTTAATTTGGGCGTTAGTTAGTTGGTTTGTGCATTTATTTCTAACGTTGTCATATTTATAAATATGTAAGAATATAAAAAGGCGCGCTTCTTTCGCCTCAAGACAAGGAATAATTATCCATTAAGGTCAGATTTTGTGTTTTGACGAGGCCAGGGATTAATTAGGAATCACTATAGAATTTATTTCCCTCTGATTTTAATTGAACCTCAGATGACAAATCGGCTGGGGAATTATTTCATTTCTCTTCTTCTTTTCTTTTGACATATTAAAATTAAATTCTTTAATAAAATAATTCCGTTTGAACGAACAAAAAAATCTGGTGTGACTGGTCGCACAGCACACAACTTTCTGGTACCTTCGATAATTGAAAGTTGTGTTCTCTGCCTGTCACACCACATCTTTTGGGTCGACATATATTTAGTTACCGGCAGTAGATTAGAATTAAAGATGTAAAATTTATAAACATAGGGAAAAAGGCCCTCGTGCTTGGCGTAGTTGGTAGTGCGCCTACCTTGTATACTTAGGGTCGAGGGTTCGAATCCCAGGCAGTCCGGGATTTATTTAATCCATTTGGACACCAAACTAAAACTGAAACTAGAGCAATTTTTCCAATTTTTGAGTAAAATAACAAGTTTAAAAATGAATATTTTTTGTATTTCTTTTGTTTGTACAGGAGATAGACAAAATAATAAGAACATAGACATTATTTATTTATTAATAATGGGTTGAGCCCCCATTTGATTTTAAAAATTTTTACAGGTTATTTGGGGAACTTTAGGATCTATCCAAAGTTTTTGACCTCGAGGACCATGTTCTAACTTGGGTGGAGGTGGAGGGGTGTTGCTAAAACCTCAAAATTTTAGGACTTTTTTTAGGTTTTATTTTGTATATCTTGGTAAACTAAGCATATTTTGTGCACCATAGTTTAATACACAGTTGTAGAGCATTAAATTTGCTAAAATTTGGTTGTTAAAACGAATATGTAGACCCAATATTAACCGAGGTACGGCCGATCAAAGTTAGACCAAGTTTCTCGATATGTAAAACATATATGTTTAGTTTGCGAAATAGAAGAGAAAAACTGGAAAAAGTCCAAAGTTCTTGAAATGAAAAAAAAAAAAAAATATAGAAACTTTGATCGGCCGTATCTCGGTTAATATTAGGTCTGGAAATTTGGTTTTATCAACCAAATTTTAGCAGATTTTATGCTCTATAACTTCTAATGTATTATGGTACACAAAATATACTTAGTTTACATTATATAAATGAAAAACTGAAAAAAGTTCACAAATTTTGACGTTTTGCACTACCCTCTCAGGGGTGTTCAAAAACATCCCTCAGGCAAACTTTAAAAGCAAAAAAATAGAAATTTAAGTTACAAATGTGGATTTTATAGCTGGATAATCGTTGATAGGTAAATAAAAGAATAGCAGCTAAATATATTTCATTTATTGACCCACTAGGCTGACGTTTCGGTCCTGGTCAAGACCATCCTCAGAGCTTGCGGGTTGTCAATACGGTGGCAAGCTCTGAGGATGGTCTTGACCAGGACCGAAACGTCAGCCTAGTGGGTCAATAAATGAAATATATTTAGCTGCTATTCTTTTATTTACCTATCAGAAATTTAAGTGTTTTTCGGTGACTAGAATTAGAATTCCAGCATTAGAAGAGAAACAAAAAAAATTTTTTTGTTGACCTGTGTAATTGTTTGGAATATTTGTTGTTTTGATTCTTCAATCATACATTATTTTCGGTTTAAAAACTTTGCCGCTCTTTTCTTTTTCTGATGGACCACAATCAAATTTTTCAAGAGCAAACGACATTTATGTCTCTCCTTCTTGCAGTTGAAAAGGAACTTATGGGGTGAAGAAGAGTAGTATATATTTTTATCTTCTCTTCGGTCTTCGGCTTTGCGATGCGATCTCCCTTTAAATATTTGACAAACCCAATGCGAGGTCACGTGATGCAGCCAAGCTATTCCCTTAAGTGGCGCACAGGGGCGTTATCAAAAATGCAATATCACCTCCACCCACACACAACCTTCCTGAAAAACCACCCCTTTTTGGTGGTGGCGAAACCACAAACAACCCCTCTAGCTTTCGATTCCCGATTCCCTTCCCAGCCCCCTAAACTTTACCCGTATTAAAATGGGCGTTAATTGTAGCCCCAAGCCCGGAATACAAAACTCGGGAAAACTTGGAAATATAAAGAGGGGGCAAGAGAGGGGGGGGGAATTTCCTATTAACAATTAGTTGATTTCCTTGTGAATTTCCACTCCAAGTATTATTACATTTATTTATAATCAGCTGATTATTGAGATAATAATTAAGTAGTTTGGAATATTAGTGGGGATTTCTCAATAATAAAATGATTATGTAAGCGAGGCGAATAGCTGAATCAATATGTAGTAGAAAATAAAAGGCCGAGAAGCTATATTTATTTCTTTATTTAAGAACCCACAGCGACGTTTCGGTCGACTATGCGACCATCTTCATGGCTACAATGGAGTTTATAAAAACATAACATCAAGAGGTTGAATAAACGAAATATCAAGAAATATTCAAGATATAAAAATAAATTATCATTACCTAGAATTCAGTCAACAGAAAACCCTCTTAAGTTCTTTGACAGACATTTCATAAAATTCATTACGATCTATCAGATATAATGCATTCAGCGCCAAAGTCAATATAAATTTTAATTTAATTTTTATGTCTTGAAATTTTTATTTTGTTATAACAACCTCTTGATGTTATGTTTTTATAAATTCCATTGTAGCCATGAAGATGGTTGCATAGTCGACCGAAACGTCGCTGTGGGTTCTTAAATAAAGAAATAAATATAGCTGCTCGGCCTTTTATTTTCTATCATTTCAGTTAAAAGTTAGAAAATCCGAATTTTTTTACAAAAATGGCGATTTGGGGTACTTAGAGGTCGAATTTCAAAAAACCCTGAAACAACGAATTAAGGTATTCATCTAAGGAAGGTTTTAACGAAGAGAGCAAATTGATATCTCATCTCGTTTAAGAATTATTTAAAATCAAAAAAATACCCATAAAAGCCCATTTGGTGCCCTTAAAATTTGAATTTCGAAAAATCGCTTCTTAAATGACGCCTTGGGCACACAAGGGTTCCACATGCCAAATTTCAGCCTTATAGCTATTATAGTTTAGGCTGGGCGTTGTCATCACTTGTTTTTTTTTTTTTTTAACACCACACTTTTTTCCTCATTCACTCTCACATTCACACACACATACACAAAAACGATAACCGTCATTTAATAATATATATTTATTTGGGGTCCAGGCATTCTTATTTAAGCCATCTGGTATCCAAATGGCTTAAATAAAATCATCGGACTCCCTGGGATCCAAACCCGCGACGTTTGGTATACGAGGTTAGCACGCTAACCTCTACACCAAGCCCCGAGGGCGTCAAATTGTTTTGTGTCTTATGGATTTTTTGTTCTTTATTGCGATGTTCTCTCGATTAGTTCTTGTCTTAGTAGCCTGATTTTTTTTTTTAATGTAAAAATAATTTTAGTGACCATTAAAAAAAATACATTATTAGTGTTTTTGTAGATACAGTATATAGTAAATATTTGTGCTGCTTTAGTTACCTCTACCCTCCCCTTTAGAAAAAAACAATATGAATATTAAAATAGTTCTCTCTCTTTCTATTTGGTTATATTTTCAATAATTTTTCATTAATTTGAACAGGTTCTTTCCAGAACGTGATTTGTTAGTTGTTCGAGAGAAAGAGAGAGAGAGAGATATTCTAATTAAAACTCAGAGGAAGACCAATTAGAATGTCCAACGATGGTCGGTGAATTTCAAATGCTAAAGTTACCCCCTATAGGTGAGGGTATTCCCCCACCTCTGGCCCAACAGCCCCCAAAACCTCTCTTTAGTCGCTCTGAACGCTGTAATTTTGTAAGCTTTACATTAAACTAAGTGGCCGTTACAACACATTTGAATAATATTTATTTATAAGTATGTATAGTCTAGAATTAGATTGTATCGAACTGGCATGAAAATGAGGCACTTTTATTTATGTACATAGTCTAAATATTTTATTGGGTATAGGAGACTTTGCAGTCAAGGAAATAAATAAAAACTTCGGTCGACGTTTCGGTCGCAAATCATGACCTTCCTCAGGACGATTAATTTTTAGAATACAAGATTAACAGTGTTATTATTTAATTATCATTGCAAATTATACAATATTTATTTAATCCATATGTATTAAGGGGGTTCAGGCGCGACGTATAAACGTACATTAAAAAAAAACTAGACGATTATAAGGAATTTTTCAAAGCGGTTTTTTTAAATGAATTAAATTCATAAGAGATTATTGGGACATCGAGCTATAATTATTTTAATGACTTATTAAAAAATTATCGTAATTAATTTTTTTGTTATCAAGCAAATACAAAAAAACAATCTGTCTCAATAATCTTTAATTTTTTTTAAATTTAAAAATGAATTTATTGTTATTATTAATCACATATTAATTCAGAAATTTTTAAAATAAGCTTAGATGATTTATTTAAAAACCAACTGTCAAATTAGTTCAGCATTCTTGCAATAGATGGCCGGCTAGTCTAACAGACGATATAGTATTAGCCTATATCTGGCCTATCATTTATATATTTTTATGCTTTTATAAATGATACATAACATATAATAACATTAATAAAGTATTTATTGTTAAAATATCAATGAAAATCAACCAAATACATTAAATATTATTAGCTACCATTCTGACATCTCTTGGCAAATTTTTGAATTACTTGATTTTTGGGCATACTTTTTATGACACACAACGCCATCTTATCGGGAAAAACATGCGTAACACCTTCGGTCCCGTTCCCCCTTAAGAGTGAGTGACTTTCTCGCTTAGGGCTTCTTACAATCAATGCAATCATTGATAATAATATAAAAGTATAAATGATTGGGAAAAAACCGAACACCCCCAAATTTTTTTAGTAACAATATAGTGAGTGGAAAGACAACAAAAGCCGGAATGTTTTGCAACCACATTGCCTAATTTTTAAAATTAGCAATTAAAAAAAATTAAAGCTTATACATTAATACTCGCAATTACCTATTTCAGTATTAATTTCTATTGCTTAATGTCTAATTAATTTCATCTAATTAGCCTAAGCAACTAATTCCATATCATGTAATCGATATTTCTGAAAACTGAAAAATTAATCAAAGCTCTAGTTTAAATTTTGTTGCCCTTCATGTCTCTATCATTTATTATAAAACTTACATTTAAATTAACTATCTGATAAAACAAGATTATCTTTTACAATTTTGTATAGTTCTTTAGTAGTTATTTTTTATTTATTTAAGTCTATTATGACCAATACTTCTATGATTTGTAAATGATTCCTTAATGATGACATCATTTTCAACTACACTTATTTTAAATTAATTTTTTTTTTAGAATTTTCTCTACTTTCTCAAAATATAAGATAAATAAAAGGCTAAGAAGCTATGATTATTTCTTTATTGCAAAGTAAATACTGAATCGGACTGGCTGAGATCCGAACCCGCGACCCTTGGTATACAGGGTATACATCACCCTAACCCCTTCACCAAGCCCGAAAGTATTTTTTATTTATTTAAAACAAAATGAAAAATTTCAAACGTAATTTTCTATTTCTTCCAATCAAGAGATTTATTATTTCTGTTTTATAAGAAATGCTATTAATTTAATTTAAAAAAAAAGCCTATATAAAATCCAGACAAATACATTGTCCATGAATATTTCACTTTCCTTTCCCCACCCCTATCTTTTTTTTCCATTTGGCATTTTTGTCTTTGGCCCAAATATTGCCTATTATAATAGCGTGCCAATATATTCATATAAATTCGTTTTCCAATATACAATTTTCTCCAAACAAAGTGGCTATTAGTATTTGTCAGAAATATACATATAGAAGGGTGAGGTACGACATCTCCAGGCAAACTTTGCCCATATTTTTTTTTAAACTTCGCCATAAATATTTGTGTAGAGGAAAGGAAAAAGAGTAAAAATTGAATGGATCATTTTAATTGTGTCACTTTCAAAAGAGAGAAGGAAGCGGGGAATTAGCCAAGGAGTTGTTTCTTTTGACTGGCATATTTTGAATTTCTCACTTGCCGAAAGAAGATACGATTTTGTAGAATGAACAAATCACAACTTGGAATTTATTCTTAAGTCTAATTGCTCTAAAATTAGTTTTGAGCCAATATTGATATTGTACGTTTAAATATTTTGATTTTTAAGAAGGAACAATGTGTAATGATAAGAGTATATATATATTTAACCTATTAAAAAGGACTTAAGAGCGTATAATAGAATATCTGCGAATTTTTCCTTCCTTTAGAAAAGCAGCAGCCCGAAGAGAGAGAGAGAAAGAGAACGAAAGAGAATAAGAGCGAGTGGAAGAAACGGAAGGGTTGTTGAGATTTTTTTAAAGAAGATAAGTTTCTCTTTAAAAGGGCTTTGGTGAAGTTTTTCTTAAAGGCCCCCCCATAATCAGCCCTCCCCCGAAATGGGGGAGGGGGGGGGAGTGTCAAGCCTCGCAGCATCTGAGGATGTGTCCCGGGCGACGCACTATTGATTCGGCCCGACAGAATTAATTACACGTAATGGGGTCACCCCTAGCCACCCCTGAAGGGGACCATTCACAAAGCCCAGGTCTAGGAAAGGGGGGACTGTCCTATTCGGAGAGGTCTCCTTTTCCATTTCAATAAATAGTCTATACAATATAAGAAATTAAGTGATTTAATTAAAAAAAAAAAAAAAATATTCGTCGTTGCCTTAAAAATATTTCATCCTTATTTGTACATTTTATAAATTTTATCATTTCCTATTTTTACTTTCTCTGACTTATATGTTAATATATAGTGAGAAAGTCATGTCGAAAATTCGATGTCGAGATTTTGATGGATATACACGATTTGAGGTCCGATGAGTCCAAAAAGTGGTTTTCGCAACATTATTGGAGTGGACTTAAATATAAAATTTCAACCTCCTAGCTCAATTTCCTCTTGCTTTAAATTGAACCCAGACAGACACACAGACAGACCATGTCGCGAAAACCACTTTTTTGGATTCAGGGGGCCTCAAAACGTGTATATCCATCAAAATCTCGACATAGAATATTTGACATGAATCCAATACTTTCTCTCTCTCTCTCTCTCTCTCCTCTCTCTCTATATATATATATATATATATATATATATGATATATAAGATATAATAACATATACATATAGGTAAGAGAAAGTAAAAAGTATTATTAAAGTGAGGTGGATAGCTGAGTATATCTTGTAGTAAGGAAGAAATAAAAGAGCGATTGCAGCTAAGTTTATTTCGTTTATTAATCGCTTCAAGCCGACGTTTCGGTCAGATATACGACCATCATCAGGGCTGAAGCGTGTCAACAAAATTCCTCAAAATGTCGAATGGCAAAAAATATTTTACACAATTGTGCCATTCGACATTTTGTGGAATTTTGTTGACACGCTTCAGCCCTGATGATGGTCGTATTTCCGAAACGTCGGCTTGAAGCGATTAATAAACGAAATAAACTTAGCTGCAATCGCTCTTTTCTTTCTTCCTTACTAAAAAGTATTATTGTAATAGGATAACGATAACCCGTGCCGACTTGAAGATTAATTAGATGGAGATCTTGTACAAAAAGGACATGGAATTATTTATTAATTAATTTTTCTTTAGTTAAATAATACTTCACTGTTTTTAAACAAATCTGTAAAATGAAAAGTAAAAAAATTACAATTGATTAGAAAAATGGGGTGGGGTCTAAATGGCCTTCGATGCCGAAAAAGACCTTAAATGAAATTAAAAAATAATTTTTTTAGTCCAAACGAGAGTTTTTGTTTTAATAACTTCATTCACTAAGTTCCCAAATTTTTGAAATAATAACTACGAACTTAATATTGGGTGCAGACTTAGAGAGTGGAGAAAATATGAGGAACCCCTTATTTAGATTCTTACAGGTGCAGATATTATCCTCATAATATATTTTCTTTTCCCACTCTATCATAAATTATTTATACTTTTTCTTTGAAACTGGGAGGAACCTCTACCTCTTCTCTAAGAGGATTGGCCACTATTAAATTTAAATAAGTATTAATGGAAAACTGCAAGTAGATCTATCGATTAAAATATTAATTTTATAAGTTTTATTTGACTAAATCCTAATTTGTTAATTGACTTTCCTTTTAGTTAAACGAATTCCATCAAAAGTCATAAATGCTAATAATTATTTTCATTTGGAAAAGAAACGTTATGAAATATTCATTTACGCTATGTTGTTGTTGAAAGTCCCTCCCATCCCCTCTTCTACCCTTCAACCCTTTGTGTATCTGTATCCGCCACCGACTTCAGTGAAATAATATTTAATTTTCCAATTTGAATATAAATTTCGGCCGCTCGGAGGCATAAATATAATATGTCAAAAAGGTTGACATAATGTCCTTTTAAATAAAGTCTCTCGGGGGAGAAGTTGATGGGAGTAAATGATGTCAGTCTTCTTTATCCTCAAGCCAACTATAGTACACCTATACCTATATATATATATATATATTTTTAATCACTTTGTCTTTTATAATTAGATTATTTCATTTTCTTGTCTCTAACATCATCACTGACAAATGTCATCTTCAGATCATCGCTTTTTTTTTTATATGATTCTGATTATTTAATTATCTTCTTTATTAACTTGCTCGTTATTTCACAAGCGAAATTGTATTTTAATTAAGTGTGGAAAATAGAAATTATTTATTGTTGATAAGAGAAGTGGCTGTTCAACGATTAGAATGATAGACAGGAAGAGAGGATGTCAGCCAAAAGGAGAGCCTCTATCGAATAAAAATCTCCATTCAGAAGACGTTTCGGGTTTAATTAAATAAATCCATCATCAGTTCATAAGAGATTATTGGCAATCTTAAGATGTACACCATTGAGATGCAGATAGAGTTGTTATATATAAACATATACAAAATAATATAAAAAAACAATATTTGCATATGACATCGGATATGCATATATTGTATTTTTAATTAATTTTGTATATGTTTATATATAACAACTCTATCTGCATCTCAATGGTGTACACCGTGAGATTGCCAATAATCTCTTAAGAACTGATGATGGATGATTTATTTAAATAAACCCGAAACGTCTTCTGAGTGGAGATTTTTATTCGATAGAGGCTCTCCTTTTGGCTGACATCCTCTCTTCCTGTCTATCATTCTAGAAATTATTTATTATTTCTTTCTCTTACCTTTATTTGAGAGAAAGTCAGCATGGAATAAAAAAATCTTTTCGGGAACGCATCATTCCCTTCCTCAGGAGGATAAATTGTTAATGTTTTTTAGATGGATATATAGCAGTCCATACAAATCTCTCTATATATAAATATACATATACCAGTAGATGACTTAAGACAAAGATTTTTTTAACAAGAACGTAGGCCTATGGAGAGGTATTGTTAATTTTTTGACTTTCATATACTGTATATCATTTTCTTTTACGATGCGCTACATACTGGTACATTGATAAACAGCAATTAAGAAATGTTTTGTTTTGATTAAAACATGTTCTTTAGTGTTAACCTGTAGAACAACATACAGTAATTATTTTCAAAGTCCAATCCTTTAAGATATTGTATGAAATTAAATATTATAAACAAATTTTTATTTTATTTAAGAGAAACCAGAAAAACATTTTCGAGAACTTGTGGAAAAGTTCATTTAAAAAATTATCCACTGTTATCCTTTTACATTATATCTTTTCTTATATCATAGGTGCGATATTTGTTTATAATAAAAAAAATTTGGTATTGTCTGTGTCTTCTAAACAGCCGGTGACTTTTTAACGTGACAACGTCTTTTGCTTGACTTCAAACTATTTTTACTTTCTCTTACCTACATGTATATTGAAATATATAGAGAGAAAGTTTTTTTTTTTACTCGTACATTGTTCTCATTAACAAACATTTTCATAGTAACAATATAAGCTTATGACAGCTGTGGCCAAACTTGTATCCATTAAACCGACTTTTGCTTAAAAAATGAGATTTTTCGAGAAAACCCCCCCCCCCCCCCCCAAAATTTATTTGGGAGTTAATTAGGCCTACTCGGGATTTTTTATTTATTCTATTAGAGTTTTTCTTTCTGCACAATTTGACATCACATTTACTCTAATCTCTATCTGATTAGCCGTTCGGAATCTACAGGGGTTTAAACTTTCAAATTAGAATTTACAGCAGCGGGGTAAAATTAAATGATAGAAAAAAAATAAATGGTGAAATCTTTAGCTGAAGAATCTCATTCTTTCTAACCGTATATTCAACATAATTATACCTCTTTAGACAGAGGAGTTATTCAAGCCGCTAACTTTTTCGTGCATGCCTCCCTACCCGGCCACTCTACACACATGCATTGTAAGACGTTGCCTCGTCAAAATAGAGAAAAATTCAAATATATAATGCATTTCAATTTAAACTCTCTCTAATAAGAATAAAAAAAGTAAAATGAACCTCAGAGATAGGAACGCCTAATGCTTAGACAACCATCATTGCCCCTTATAGAAAGCTGCTTCTTTCTTTTTATTATTTTTATAATATTACTATCAAATTTGGCCAACTCTTCTTCCATTTTCTACAATATATTTTACCCTTATAATTAAAAATTAAACGTTATTTTAATTCGGCCTATATTTTCCAATAAAAAAATTTGAAATCATAAATTCATCAATTTAAGAATATGAGATGTTTATGCATTAATATTTATTTATTTATTAATCCCATCTCCTCCAGTTATTTTGACATTCATTCTGCTCATATAAGTCAATTTGTCTTTCCTAATTAGATTATTTCATTTTCATTTTTGACTTGTTTCTGACAACTGTCGCATTCAGATCAGATCTTGTTTTTTTTTTTTTTTTTAATGGATTCGCCTCAACTCTTTCTTAAATTACTCTAATTAAATAATAAAATGAATAAGTACCTCTTGACTTACTTGTTTTGAAAGCTTATTTCTTCATGTTATTTTTTTTATCTTATATATAGCCTAATTATATTTATCTTTTATTCGCAATTCCAATATTCGATAAATAACGTTTTATAAAAAAAAAAAAAAGAAATACCCTTAGGGTAAAAATCGTTAAGAAAAGTTTCTCGTTATTATCTTTCCAAACTCCAAAGAAGAGAGAAGAGAAGCAAACTCCTTTTTTGTATGCTAACAAATCATTTTATTAGCGTTCACATTATAACTCTTATATCAAGTTAATAGTTTAATTAAATACTCATTTATTTAATAGCAAATAACTCATTTTATTTCTAAATTTAAATCTGGAAACCTAGTGCTTGCTTCGTTGCTATCTCAATAAATTTTAAATACTTTATTAAACTCGAAGAGATAATAATACTTAAATTCTGGTTTGCTAACCTACGGCTCAATTAGAACAAGTAGATAAATCGAATATGTTTTTAAATGGTTTTAATTTTTTATTGTTTTATTACGGAAGTAATATCAATTTTATTAATTATATCTGTCTTGGAATTCAGGAATCTTACTCCTAATTAATGCTAAATATTAATACTCACTTCTATAACATCTTCAATTAATCCCAACGCTTCTCCCTCTTGCTCACTTCTTTTACACCCTTGACACTTGTTCTGCTTCTCATAAACCACTCGGATATTTTGAAAACAGTCTGACTATAGATTGGTTAAGAAATAGAGAAGAGTTCTTTATTACGGATTTTTTTTTTTTTATTGTTTTCAAAATTCATCTTTCTTATATTTTATAAATCAAATACACAATAAAACAACTTAATACTAGAAGAGAATAGAAAAACACCATTTAATAAAATAATACAATAACATGTGTTTGATGTAATACTCCATTTTTCTGTTGTGTTAAGTGATGAATAGTGAATAATAAAACAACAGTGTAGAAAAATATCTTTAATTTATTCTTTTGGCGATCGATTTCGTCCAAAGGACATCTTCAGGCCAGCCTATTTTATATTTTAATAACGCTGGCCTGAAGATGTCCTTTGGACGAAATCGATCGCCAAAAGAATAAATTAAAGATATTTTTCTACACTCTGTTGTTTTATTATTCACTATTCATTACAATAACATATTACAATAAATTTCGTAATATCATAGAATGCAAAATCGTACAAATCTGGGCAAGAATGGATCTCTGCTCTCTATGAAGCTATATTAGTTTATGTAATTATAAAGGACAGGGACTATTTCTTTTTTTGGACTAGTTAGTAATTTTGGGAAGTTTGGAGAGTCACGAAAATTTGGTTCTATTTCTCTCCATAGTGATTCTCTTTTTACAGTGGAAAATGGGACAGAAAAATATCAAATCTTCAGGGGTGGCCAAGGTTGCAGAACAGGTGTTGTTGAAGGAAAACCTATAGATCTATATGTGCTCATTTATAGTGTAAGATTAATTCGTAACAGTATGATATGTTCTCGTTTCAAATATGGCGTTTGAAGAAACCAAGCAGGACCTGAATGACTTTCTTTAAAGCTGATCCTCTAGTTAAATATGGAGAACACTCCTCTTATGAGAAAGGCCGCCCCTCCAGAATCGCGGGGTTTGCGGGGGTGTACGTTACGCCACTGTATGGGGAATACCTTCTTGGAGATAGCTGAAATCTTACTGTGATAATAAGAGAGATAACCGTAATAAAATTACGACCTGGTCTAAAATAATTTTATATACAAATTTTTTGGACCAATTGAACTTTTTTTATTTCTCCCTATTATATATAATATATATAAGAATTGATCATTCGATTCGAGATTTGATGACTCCACCCCACCTTCAATGCTCTTTTTGTTTTTTTGGGGGGGGGGGTGTGGGGGGGGGGGTGTGTGTGTGTGTGTTCAATTTTAATAGATGTAGTAAATTTTATATTTAGTTAAACACCCCCCCTACTAATCACCCAATCTTTACTGATGTACTTTTTCATTTTTCGATTTTCTCAAATTCCTCTACGATTTTGATAATTCTCATTATTTCAGAGCTCTTCACTTATATCTGTTTTGCCCTCAAAATTTTTCACACTTTCTCTGTGCCGAAAGAGAAGGTCATACAAAAAAAATTTTCCCACTAAATTCATCAATCCCTACCCACAACCCCACTACCACCCTTTCATTACCAACTTATTTTGTTGGCTGGGGTATTCAGCCCTAGAAGTATATTTACAAACATATTTATATAAAAGTAAATATTTCAAACTTCATGTCCTTATCAAAGAACACTCGAACTTTAATTTTTATTACAAAATTTATGATAAAATAAATTTTTGTTTTGTTGGCAACCTTATTACCAAATCCTGCCCTAACAAGTGCTAAAAAAATGAAATTCCATCTGTAGGCCTTATCTTTTACACAAAAAATAGTCTTCTGAAGTATCTATGCAACTCCTCCATACAATTCATAGAATTTTATTTAGTCGTTTAGTCGTTTTCTAAGAATATCCCTTGTGTGAATTTTTTTTTTAAAGAAAATATAGGCCTAAAACTTTTTTCCACTTTTTAAAGCTTTCTCGCAATTTATTTTCTTTTTTTCTTTTTTTAAAGAATCGCTGCTTAGAAATGAGATAAAATTTTCTCAAGACACTTTTAAAGTTCATTGGCTCTGCTGCTGCGAAATTTTCGTCGATTGGATTAAAAAAAAAAAAAAAAAAATGTCATTTGGTATGAAATTTGGCTCGGCTTTTCGATCTTGAAATTAAATCTCCCCTCACACACTTGGAAAGTCTCAACTCTTTTGCCCGGGGAATTATGGGAATGTCAATCATCCGTATAAGGGCTGCTGGCTAATTCGCCCACTTAATTTCACAGATCGCTCCCTTTTCCCTCTTTCTCCCTCGTCTTTGACTTTCAACGACTTTTGCGAAATCAACTATTTTAAATTAATTATCATCAACGATCTGATGAAGTTTCACACTGGAAGCACTTGACTTCTCTCTCTCTCACTCTCTTTTACCCAACCATCCCTTAGGAGAAACCTCCCCTAACCCCTTTTCCTTCTTCACTCACAGACACACAAATATTCACAAATACATGGATGGCTATTCGATTTTTTCTTTAATCTTCAAAGAGGGAATTTCTGAAGAAATTTTTTAATCATCTTAGGAATTTGAGAATTCCAAGCAAAGATAAATTATTTTTAGGCTTAATTATAAAAAATTAATTCTAGAAAAATAATAATTTAATAATAATAATGACACTTGTATTTGATTTTTTTTTAATTTCGCCCATTCTCAGTGCCGTGTAATCTTTTTTTTGTGAACCAGCATCCGTTGATATTGTAAAAATCTTGTGGTGAGATAGATGTTACACATATTCATCGGTAAAAATTTTATTTAGAGAGGCAAACAAAGAGTTCGATGAGGTACTCAAGAAGCTGCTTTCATTTTTCCAGATCTTTATACTTTAAATCTAACCCTCAGCATTAAATGATTTTGCAAAAATTTTTGATCTTTTAAATTTTTTAAGTTTCAATCTTTTATATATAGAAACTATAATATTCTTTGGCCTTTGTGCATTTTAAATTATTTATTATTATTTAATTGTTAGTTGATATCGGTCCCTACGGGAAGCTATTTTCCTTGGCCGTAATATGGGCGTGTCAAAACACTGCTGGGCCGCAAAACAAAGGAGACCGACCAAGTTGTGAGTTGCACGTGGTTTTTATTTACCTCCAATTTAGTGAGGCACTATGGGGGAGGGGGAAATGGCCTCCTCCGACAATTATATCAGCATCCCCCTCCTTTAGCGCCTCACTAATTAAAAACCACGTTCAACTCACAACTTGGGAGGGAGGAGATTTGCTTATTCAGGAGAGGGCAATTTAGAATTTGAAATATCACTTTATACATTTTACAAAAATTATATATAGGGAGCACAATAACTTTAGAAAGGGTGGGGGGGCGGGTGCGTTAGACACTTGCCACAGGCACTACTATTTTCTTAACTCTAGAACAAGAAGCTAGGCTTCTTTTTACTTTCTCTTATTTACTTTCTTTGACTCCTCGGTAGTATAGGTAACTATATACTACTAGAAAGTATTGGATTCATGTCACAAAATTCGATGTCGAGATTTTGATGGATCTTCACGTTTAAAGTTCCCCGAATCCAAAAAAGTGGTTTTCTGCGACATGGTCTGTCTGTGGGCGGGTGTGTGTGTGTGGGTGGGTGTATGTGTGCGCCGGGTGGGTTTGTGTCGTGTGTCCAATTTTAAGCATGAAGGAATTGCGCCATGCAGGTTGAAATTTTAAATATTTAACAGGATTCCAGGACACTTTGCAGCCAGGGATTAAAAAAAAAAACCTTTTATTTAATTTTTTATTCGCCGACGTTTCGGTCGTCAATCACGACCTTCATCAGGGCAAATATTGTCAATTATACAAGATCTTATGTATTTTAATATTCATTGTAATCCAAAACAATTTCTATTTACTATGATATGTACAAAAATTATCTATTACTTGCCACTTGGCGTCTCTGAGACCCTTCAATAATTCAGTGACAAGTAATAGATATTTTTTGAACATATCATAGTAAATAGAAATTGTTTTGGATTACAATGAATATTAAAATACATACGATCTGTATGAATTGACAATATTTGCCCTGATCCGAAGGTTGTGATTGAGAATAAAAATTAAATAAAATATTTTATTTAATCTCCCGGCTGCAAAGTTCCTGCGAATCCTGATTAAATCTCTACAGCCATAAAACATTAACTTAAAATACATAATAACAGAAAGGTAAAATATAAAATAAATGCGAGACTTCTCTTTTATCTCTATGTTAAGGGCATATAGATTTTGTAGCTAGAATACACAGAGACCTAACTCTCAAAAATATTACAAGGCTTTTTCTATTAAGAAGAATTTTTTTTCTAATATTAATTATGTTTATAAAAAAAATAAAGGGTAGAAAATAAATTTATGTAGCCAAAAAAAATCACGAAAATTTCTTTCTTCGTAATTCATTTACATTATCTTAATTATTCCATCGCCTTAAAATTCGTGAGGATCATGATCGTTGACATTGTTTTTTTTTTCTTTTTTGTTGGTTTTGTGTTTTTTTTTTGTTTTTACATTGAAGTTGAAGTCATTTATTACTCGGCTTTGAGGTGCATATGTTGGGGGTTTGTTTATGGACGTCGCTATTAGCATAACTCACTCCGGGGACAGCGGAATATCAGATGTGAATGGAGCAGGCGAATGTCGCCCTTATGGCTTTTATTGAGCCCAAGCTACAAGCTACAAGCCGATTAACCAGGCTACATTGTAAAAACGACTCACGTTAATTTACACCTTTTTCAATTTATTAAACTCAATTATAATGATAAAGTTCTTGACATTTCCATTTTATGCTATTTCAAAAAAAAAAAAAAAAAATAGCAGTTGATATAACTTGGTATTTAAAATAATTTATTAAAAGAAAAAAAAAAAAAATTGATTAATAAGTACCAAATATGGGCGTTTTAATTTTCTGGATGATTCATATAATGAAGAGGAATTACAATATAATTTTTAGAAAAATTTAATTTTTTAAATGGTTATTTTAAACATAATTTCTGACCTTCTCCATGCTTCTTTTTTAACATTAATTTAATGCCCCCTTAACCTTACTGCTAAAGGAGGACATTTTCTGTTTTGTCTTAATAATATACCTAAATTCGAAAATCCGATCCAGACTTGATTTTTAGGCGTTTGGATTAATCAAAAGAATATAAATATATATTAAAAATTAAAATATTTTAAAGGATTGCCAATCCTTTTGCAAAAATCCAGGATTGCTAATCCTTTGAAAGCAAAAATGATTTCGATCTAGATCTGAAAATCCTAAATCGGATTTAAATCCAAAAGGATCGCGAGACTGTCTATCCCTGGTCCTCTTAAATTGTTTAATTTGAAAAAATAATAGTTTATTATACAGAGATTGTTAAAATAACATATTTTAATCTTCTTCTTCTTCTGTCCTCGCCCCATTCCCGCGATGCGGGGTCGGCGGACCTCACTCTTTTCCCTCCAACCCTATCATGCGTTTTTGCGACCGGAGGAAATAGGACAGGCCGGCCCGTCGCACGGTCTAACGCCTGAAAATAACTTATTTTTAATATTATTCATAAATAAAATAAGAATGCCTGGACCAATTGATATATTTACAAATAACGGGTATCGTTTACAGTGACGTCATTTCAACTTTTTCTTGGGAGGGGCAAATTTTTTTCTTGGGGGGGGCAAACATTTTTTTTCTTAAAATTTACTTACAAATAAATATGTACTCAAATTCAGCCAAAAGATATTTAATTTAATTAATTGTTTAATTCTCTACAGTAGATATATTTTGAAAGATTTTATCTAGAATAATATAAAATTTTATAAAAGTCAGAGCCCTTGGGGGGGGGGGGCAAATGACCCCCTGCCCCTCCCCCCCCCAAATGACGCCACTGATCGTTTAAAGTCTTAAATGGTCTAAGTTGCCGAAAAGACTGTATGTGTGTGTGAATGGGAAAAAAGTGTGAGTGTTAAAAAAAAATTTAAAAAAAAAAAATATTCATCTCATTTTATTTATTAGCAAATAAAATAAATTAACCATAAAAAAGCGAAACTTTTGATCAAATTGCGGCGAAAAAATGCCCTTTTTTTTTACTATTATATAGGCCTTTATAATAAACGCTAAGTTGAATTACTTCATTTTTTTAAAGGGCAGTTTGCGGGATTTTTATACTAAACCCTTCAAGAAAATATCTTTAGATTATGTTGGCTATAAACATAAAACTTTTAAATGGAGAAATTTTTATAGTTGACCGAATGTTTCTATTTGTTTGATCAAACAATAAAAAAAAGACATTATTGTTACATTTTACAAACGAATTAAGTAAGATGAGGGTGAAATTCTTTTATTATAACCATTACTTAAATGACGTTTCTTGAAATCATCCCCGCTCTGATTAGTCGATTGATGAAAAACGATTATAATTTATTTCTATTTTAATACTTTTGATCTTAGAAAGAAATTCTTTAAATTTAAATGTAGACTATTTATTTCAGTATTTTTCCTTTTGATTAATATTGTAAATATTCAGTAATAATAATTAATTTTATTTAAAACGAAGAGTCCGGTGGTGTGATGATGATTGTAAAGGAGTAAGAGAAGGTAGTCAACTGATAAATAATAAATGGTTAATTATTTTCGACGACGTTTCTGAAACACTTTTCTCCCATCTTCAGGACGCTAAAGTGTTAATGCATTGAAGGATCGCCTCTGCCGGGATGCCTCCCTTGTGTTCCGTAAATTATTATTATTTTAATCTTGTCAGTGGTGGTATTTGCTCACATCATAAACGACTCAGCCACGCTCTAGAAATTATATTTGACATACAATTGTTAGTTTATAAAATACAGGGTGTTGCCAAACTTCTGGAGTGGTTTTCTTATATTCAAATAAAGAAACAAGTTCCTTATAGCATAGGTCCAAAAATGCTTTATTTTCCTTCTAGCTGCCTTTTTTTTACTTTCTCTTACCTATGTATATATGTAATATATATATAGAGAGAAAGTATTGGATTCATGTCAAAAATTCGATGTCGAGATTTTGATGGATCTTCACGTTTTGAGGTCCCCTGAATCCAAAAAAGTGGTTTTCGCGACATGGTCTGTCTGTGTGTGTGTGGGTGGGTGTGTGTGTGGGTGGGTGTGTGTGTGTTCAATTTTAAGCATGAAGGAATTGAGCTAGGAGGTTGAAATTTTATATTTAAGTTAAACACCCCCCGGGACCGGAAAAATAAGCTTTTAATCAAAATCGGCCAAAGAGTACTAGTACTTTACTGATGTACTTTTTCAGTTTTTTTCGATTTTCTCAAAATTCGCTCTAACGATTTTGATTAAAATTCAAAAATCAATTATTTTTTAGATGCTCTTTCAAATGTATATTCTCGTTTTGCCCTCAAAATTGTTTGAAGACCACTTTACTCTTGCACTCCATAGAAAAGATAGGAGAAATGGTTGCCATGGTAACAAAATATAAATATTTTCCCATACTTATAAATTTTACATCTGAATTCAAATATTCCCTACTGCCGGGAACTAAATACATGTCGACACAAAAAATCTGGTGTGACAAGCACAGTACACAACTTTCGATTACCGAAGGTAAGAGAAAGTTGTGTGCTGTCGCCAGTCACACCAGATTTTTCACTAAATTTTTTTATCTTTTGATTTTTTTTTTTAGTTTGTAGCTTTCGAGTTTTTTCACTATAGCATGAAAATTCCAAATGGGCTTCATTTTGAAAAATATCATAAGGTTGAGTATTTTTTTTAGTACTAGTCCTTTACCGCAGTACCATGCCAGATTTCACCATAATTAATCAAACCTTTCTAGAGATAAAAAAAATTTATTGAAAAAAAAAAAAAAAAAAATGGCGGCCAGCTGGAAAACGAAGCATTTTTGGACCAATGCTTTAAGGAACTTTTTTCTTTATTTGAATATAAAATATAAGAAAACCACTCCAGATGTTTGGCAGCCTATTTCAGACACGCCCTGTATACAAATATGTCTATTTTTGAAACATACAGTAAAGATTTTGGTATGCATTGCTATTATGCATTGACAATGTCCCGCCCTGAAAATGAGAGCGAAGTTTTCCCTAAAATAATTATTATTTGCGGACTGCCTACCTTCTCTTATTTCTTTATAATTAATCCTATTTATTAATATAATAAAAGCGTTTTATTTAAAGAAAAATTACAAGCAAAATTTTTATCAGTTTATAAAAATATAAAAACCCTCATAATGTTTGCAAATGGATAATATAGACGCATTATAGGGAGGAAAAGTTCCTATGCATCCCTATCGTATCGTAGGGCAAGCGATATACTAAATAAATGGTTTTTCCTATAAGCGTAAATTAAACTGTCGCCGCCATATTGCAACGGATAAATAAATCCCCTGGTATGGGGGTGGGAACCAGCCCACCTCGGGGTTGGTTCATAAAGACAGAATCAATCAAGGAGGGCGCCACGTGCTCCAGACCGCTCGGGAAAAAATGCCTCCGAATTAATTCGGCAAAAAAAAAAAATATTAAAAAAACAAGTTATTTATATTAAGATAACTTCTCAGGGATAAATTGCCTTTTAATAGATTGAATTTCTTGACCTAGAATTTTAAATTAATGACTTTTTAAAAAGTACAATAATAAATTGCAAAAAATGGTGACATCTGAAGAGAATAATGTTATAATTAATTTTTCACAAGTGGCGTTTAAAAAAAAAAGGAATAAGATTTCTAATTTGTTTATTTAATTTTTACATTTCATTATTCTTTTATTTAATGAATTTCGCTTCCACCATGGGCGTAACTAGACAATTTGGCTGGTGGGGGGGGGGGGGGGCATGAGACCAGCTATCCTACGGTGGACCTGGAAAGCCCCCATATTTTCTCAATTTTTCTCGGGGCAAGGAGCTTTCTGGGGGGCCACCCCCCTAGTTACGCCCATGGCTTTAACCCTGTGCCAGAGAACTAACATAGCATATTTTTTAGAATAAATGTACGTTAGGAATAAGACAACCACACAATACTTGAGCTAAAACTTCTCTATTGGTTTGGAGTGTATCCTTTAAAATTTTATTAGGCTATAATCACTCCTCGCAGCTTCTACGGTTCAACTGAATTTGTTTAATAAATAAGCAACGAATTTGCAAAATTTTGCACCCTCTTAGAATGCTCTGATTAAGCCCGGTAAAATTTGCCATTTCGTTGTATATTTTTTTTAAACAAAATTCGTAAGTAGTAATTTGCTTACTTATAGTTTAGATAAATTTGTAGAAGTGTCGAGAAGTATTAATATGAATTGTATGATAATAAAAGATACACACTCCTAGGGTCAGGGTAAGGGAACCCAAAATTCCTGGTGGAGTATAGGGGAAGAAGCAGTGGCTTATCCATGGAAGGAGGGGGGAGAGTTTTTAATATTTTTTTTCTAAAGGAATCCCTCCCTCTCCTCTGGGACCGCTAGTGCACACTCCAAAACCAATATAATAAATTGTATTCCACTCAACATTTGGTCCAGGTCTAGAGATAAAGTCTTAATTATTACGGCTGAGTTTCTAAAGATTTGGTCCAGGGAATGCTGAGAAAATCTTGGTTTACGATAATTATATCGCTCATTTGCTGCTATTTTAAACATAAACCTTACCCAAATATAAATTTTTAAAAGTTGGTACTAAGATAATTTGTTCGAGTAAGTAAAATAGGATCATAATACTTTTTCTCTATTATATTACCCGAAAGTAATTTAAATTACAATAAATTAATTACAATTGAAAAAAAAATTAATTTAAAAAAATTGACCTAGGAGCACCACCATTGGGTGAAACTGAAGATCTATATTTTATTATGAAAATAGACAAGGTGTGTGTCTTTTGAGACATTGGATTTGACATGAAAACAGCAATAAAATTCACCTATAAATGAAATTGAACTCAAGTGTTCATGTGCGCACTACTCGAATGGAAAAGTTATAAAACATCTCTCATGTGTTAAAAAAAATCATAAAATGTCAAACTAGTGAGAGAGAAGGAGGAACGGAACTCTTTTCTTTCTTTCTTTCTTTCTTTTTATATTTCTTTTTTTTTTTTCTTTTTATCTGAATATCTTCTAATCTATTTTTAAAAGACTTCTCGATGAACTAGAGAAGTGAAATTTTGTACATTGACTCGGTTCCGAATACAGATTAATTAAATTGAGCATTATACTTCCATTGTTCCATTGTTCTATTCTGAAAAAGTAAAATGAAAAAGATTACTCGAGAGGCTCTGAAAATACCTGAAAACTGTGAAAATCACCTTTTTGGATTCATGGGACCTCAAAACGTGAAGATCCATCAAAATCCAGGCATCGAATTAAATAGGCCTCTATCTATATTAGAGGGAAATTTATTTTTTCTAATAAATTTTCGGGCCTTGTTAAGAAAATAATATTTGCAAAATCGCAAAATCGGACACCGTCAAGAAATTTAACTAGTTTTCTTTTATAAAAATATTGATATGAATAAAGTTAGGTTAACTGAAAACTATTGTGAAAATTAAATAAAAATTTTCTTCTGCTAATAGCATCCCGTAGGCCAAGATTTCAACTGAATTGGCTACCATTGAAAATATGAACAGATTTATGCTGAAGAACTTTGACAGATGATACAATCTAATCTATCCCTCTTTAGAATCAGAATTCAAGGCGCATGTCTTTATTCTATTCTACAAAATAAATTTTTTTTTAACACTCACACTTTTTTTCCCATTCACACTCACACACACATACACACAGTCTTTTCGCCAACTCAGGCCATTTTATACTAAACGATAATATACAGTATTTTTAATAATTTATAAAATATTGGGGTCCAGGCATTTTTATTTAAGCCATTTAGTATCCCATCCGAGCCCCATCCAAGCCCGAAAATTTTATTTTAATTAGTCAAGTTTCATATCCCGGATATTTTAAATAATTGAATTTACATACCCCAAAGAATTTTTTTTGTTATAAGTCACTTTGGCTGCTGAGGCTACAAATTTGTTAAATTTTAATCAAATACAAAACATTTTATCGATGGCTTCCGGCGATCGTTTAACAGTGTTAGTGAATTTTTAACAAGTTGTTTTTTTCCTACTTTTATATCCTTTCTTTTAAAAATTTTCTGCTGTTTACTTATAATAAGAAAAAAAATTTTTTAAAGAAATATAAAATTTTTAAACTAATAATTCTAGTCTCTCTCAGGCTGATCAAGCAAAACATTATTGGCATTTTAAACTGAAAATGAAGGTTTGTTAGTTTCTTGTCTGCTAAATGATAAGTCAACAAAGAGAATGGACTTTGGCTGTTCATCAAACAGAGTATATTCTAATTAGGCTCCAAAAGCTCATGCTTTATTGCCCTCTCCCTCTCCGACTAACTCACAAATAGTCAAATTGAGCCAACATTTCAACTAATTGGCCAGCAGAGCTTACAAGCCAACAAACTAGCTGGAAATATTTTTTTCTATGAATTTAAATAATTCCGCATGGTGGGTGTGTACCGATCGTCTGGTACACAAGGCCCTAAGCAAAAATTAATTGACATCTAATTGTTTTCAATTTTCTTCACAAAATGTAGCTATACATCTTGACAAAAGTTTCTCTTTCTTGCTTTGTTTTCTTCCTCTAATTTCTTATAAATTTTTGAAATGTTATCAGGAATAAAATCAAAAATATTTTACATTTTCTTTTTATTAAATTTTTATTTAATCTCAGACGTTTCGAACGCCAGTTGCGTTCTTCTTCAGGACATTTAATAGTATAATAAATAAAAAGATAATTAAAATTTTATAACAAATCGCGGTTCCTGAATTCGAACCAAGACCTTTATCGCGATAAGCCTTCGTTTAAGTTCAGGGAACGCAATTTCAAACGAAATTCATCTCGAAAATTTTCATATTTAAATTAAAATTCATAGAATTTATTATATACCTACTCGGAAAAACACTTCCAATCCAATATCATTTGTTGGTTTTGATTGCTTGGATGTTAGGGCCACTCATTAATGGATTTTTAGATTAATTGCTCTAGAAATCTACAATAAAAGATGCTGTCTCTAAACTTCTGAAGCAGTCAAAATGTCGCTCATCTTATTACCCAATTACTTATTGTATAATAGGGTGGATCGAAAAAAGTCAAGTTTTGAATTCAGAGTTGCTTTAATGCGGAAAAGTTGCGATTGGTAAATACAAGAAAAAAAAACAAAATTTTTTTGAAATTTTGTTAAATTTACCCCAATAAATAGTGACATGCCAAATTAATGTGCCTCGATTCATGTGCATTGTCTTTTGCGGTTAATAGAAAAATTCATTTGGTTGCCTATCTTCCAGCAATCCAATCCAAACTAGTAGGTAGGAAGATGCAATAATAGCGGCCTAGAGTGTGTATTTCGATATTTTGAATTATTTTATTTATAAAATGAAAATTTAAAACAATTGTTTTATTTTGTTTTATCGAATTTTTTATTTTCTTTTTTTGCATGTTTCTGCGCATCTTTTTTGGTTATTTGGAGTCCTATGATAGATAATAGTAATACAATTAATTTGAGGATAGGTATATACTTCTTTCTTGGCAATGAAAAAATTACTTTTTAGAATGCTTCTGAATATTTCGAAGGCTTTATATATAATAGTATAGTTCTTCATCAGTGGTTGTTCAAATTATAAAAAAATAAATAAAATGATTCGAAATATTGAGAGAAAACAATCTAAAAAGTATTTTTCAAATAAAATAACTTGTTTCTCCCTTTCTTTTATTTGAGAGAGTGGGGAGAAAAGCATCCGTTGCGAAATCCAAGACAAGACCTCCAATGGACCAGCTTTAGAATCTGGAGCACATATCTGTCACATTCCCCATGTGAACACAGTTGTCTAGCAACAGGGGGCGTAGCTCAGATGGTAGAGCGCTCGCTTAGCATGCGAGAGGTACCGGGATCGATACCCGGCGCCTCCAAATTTAATTTTTTTTTTTTTTAATATTAAATTTTCTTTTTTATACATATTTTAAATTAGTATTTACTATTTAATTTGTATTTTACAAACATGTAGGATATTAAAAAATTTTAAGTTGAAATAGAATGACAGTTCGATTAAAACAATTCCAACTCTAGTCCAACAATATTAAAATTATCTCGCATATTAAATTTTGATTAAATCCTCCCGAAGAAGATTCCACCAATATTTTGAGAAACTTGATTTAAACTATTAACCGTAGGCTCAAGTTGAAACGTTATTTATTTATGAGAAATTAAAAACACTAAGTTATAAATTTCAATGATTTATTTATTTTCTTTATTTTCGGCTTTAATACGGAGCAATTCAACATTCAACTTTGACGTAGATATAACGCTGCAATATTGTCATAATTCAAAAATCGTCCTTATTGAGTTATTAATACAGTAAGGATAACAAAAAAAAGTTATTTTATCTTGCGGACTGACATATCTGAGCTTTTCATACTCACACAAAACATTTAATTTTTTTGATTCGCAAATTTTTTTTTTAAACTTTATTGACTTCAAAACCGTAACATTTCAGTTAAAAAGAAGCTTTGTGGAAACTGTACCAGTGATATTTTCGATAATAAAGAATTAATTTCTATAGCTAGCATTTTTAATTCGAATTTCTATATAAATGTTTTACAATTTTATTTTTATTATTATTATTATTTTTTTAATCTCCTGAAAAAATAGAAATTTTGAGTTTTGATACTCTTGCAGCAAATGAGCGCGATATTACATAAAAATATCATATGCAAATATTCAAATTCAGAATAATAATTACATAACTATGAATAACAAACACTCTAACAAAGAAAAAGCATAATTGAAAATAAATCATTGAAACTTATAGCCTAGTGTTTTTTATTTCTCACATATTTTGAAAATAATTTCTCATAAAAATTGAGAAATATTTGCTAATATGACAAGAGTTCTCTATTTCTTTCGAGTCCTTCTTGTAGGAAGATAGGAAATTTCTGAAAATTTTAAGGTTACAAAATCTTTTGAACCTCTCTCTTTATTTATTAGTATTCAGAAACATGCAATTTATCCAAAAACAACTTCCAAGGTCGAGAAATTGCTTTGCTTTGCTTGGTAATAATATAATTACAGAGCGGAATTAATTGATAAAGTAGAAGAGAAATGTTATTCTCTCTCTCTCTCTCTCTCTCTCTCTCTCTCTCCTTTCGCTCGCTCTCTACATAACAACATTAATTACAATTTTATAAATCACAGCAAATGTCCATCACATCGCAAAACGAAACTAATTAACTTCACAAATTGATTATTGTTTGTTGATAATTAACGCAATTAACTTCACCGATCGTTTGGGGGAGGGGGCAGGGGGATCGCATTTATTTATTTATTTATTTAATAATTAATCTACTTTACCTAGAATAACTTTCTGTTGAAAATTACTGGGCGTGTTGTAAATGGCTCTATTCAATCAAATTTTTTAATTCTTATCATTAATCTTAATTGAAACATGTAATATGTATTTTAAGCTCCATTAGATCCCTGATTTGAAAGGGAGAGGGCTGTTCACAATTTCCTCGCCAATCATTCAATATCAATAATACTTTAACTACACTTTACTCTAATAATAATGATTAGCATATAAAATAATTGGAGAGACAACCGAGTACAAGTAGTTCATTTGGACGAGGGGGGAGTAGGAGCAATTCAGTTAGTCCCTGTAACATGCAAACGCGGAATAAAAATAAAATTAGATATTCAAAATTTCAATTCATGTCATCCTTCAATTAAACTAGTGAGTTAAAAAAGAATTGATGGGGGCCATCATGTGGATTTATCGTCAAATATAATTATTATATTTATATATTTAAGCAGAATTAATGATTTGTTAGTAATTTTTGTCACGGTAGTTGACCAGCAGTTTATAATTTAATTATTCTATATAAGATTTTTATATATAGAATTTTGCCGCTGGAAACGAAGAGATGCTTTTAATTTATCTTGAAATTCGAATGTACCGTACTGTCGGAAACTAATCATATGTCGACACAAAAAAATCTGGTGTGACAAGCACAGAATACAACTTTCGATTATCAAAGGGAAGAGAAACTTGTGTGCTGTGCGACCGGTCACACCAGATTTTTTAGATTAAAGACGCCATTTTTATGCATTAAATACCGCGTTAAAATAATTAAGTCAGCCCTAGACTTGACATTAATTTTTAACACCATTGACTAAATGTTAACGCTTAGGCTTTAAAGTTTTTGCTTTCAGAATAGCAATTTCAAGCAAGGAAGTGTTAAAATTAACACTGTTTACAGATGTTAAAAATTAACGTTTTTGCTTAGAGAATAGGCCTGTAAAAGAGTCATATATTTTTTTTAACAAAATATCAGTGTAAATCATTTACTTTTTAAAATATTTCCACTTAATAAATGTCCTTTTTAAGGTTAACCACCCCCGAATAAAATTTACACCTAAATAGTCTTTAACGAAATTAATATTCCTCCATGAAATCTTGATGCCATTAGCATATAAGCTGGCAGTGGTGGGGGTAGGTGATTTATGCGCTCAGATAGCATTTCATTCATTCACGTGAGCTGTCGCCATATTCGGTCTCAGAACACTCAACACACTCGGACTTATTGCTCTTTTGTTTGTTTTATATTTTCCATTTGTATATTTGTTTTTGTTTCTGTTATCGCCGTGAAGGTTTTTTTTTTTTTATTTTTAATTTATTCTACTATTAAATTAATATACACGTAATTTATACGTTTAGATATGATTTTTATGATCTTATGGTTAAAATATAAAGAGGAAAAAAAAATGTTTATCAATGTTGATTATATTAACTAGGAATATTTTATCAAAATTAATCTAAATTAGATGAAAAGTGAATAAATTTTAAAAAATTATTCTGGGTGGGAGAAAAATGTGCTATTTGATTCATTTTTCATTTTATCTCTAGTTCTCCCCTCCATTTACATCTCCCTACAAGGGTATTTTATTTAATGATAAAAAATTATTTCATTTTTAACATTTTTAACAATCTAAAATATTTTCTTAAAAAAAACAAGGTGCAAGTGAAACTTTTTCGGATCGTAGGCTTTTAACTGAAAATTTTCAGAAAATTATTCAATTAAGGGTATTAAAATCGCGTTTTTAATCTTAATTTAATAATTAAAAAACTGGAAAAATAATTTAAAAATTGAAAAATTAAATCTCACAATTATTTTTTTATAATTCGTCATATGACGATTAAATTTCAACTTTCCTATTTTTGTCGTCATGGCTTGTGACGTCATAACTTGAGCGTCACGGCCTTTGACGTCCACGGCTTGTAACGCGACATGCTGATAGAGAAACGAAAAAATTTGTGTCGATCAAAATAAAGTTTCACTTTAAAAAAAACTTTATATTTAAATGTGCTTCAAACATGGCTTTTTTCATATATATACCAGGTGTGTTAGTTGAAATTTGCTGTTTTTTTCGATAAAGAAAACACTTAATTTTCCGGGAATCTGAAAATTTCTTTATTCAAAATATTGACCATTGGATTCTACACACTTCGACCATCTTTTAGGCAAATTATGGATACCATCCCAAAAAAAACTTTTTCTCTTTCGAGCCAAACCATTCGACTTGTTGAAAATTAGCGAAGCGCTGCTCTGCAAGTGAGTGTCTCATGGATGCGAAAAGGTGATAGTCGGACGAGGCGAGGTCTGGAGAGTACGGCGGGTGCGATAATATTTCCAAATTAAGTGCTTTTAATGTGTCCTTCACCAGTTTAGCGGAATGAGAGGGCGCGTTGTCATGTTGCAAGATAATTGGTTACCGCTGAAAATTAAAATTAAATTTTCATACATTAATAGCAAACTCGATATTATTAATGGCAGATTTTAATTTCATCTTGATGATTTTATTTTTTTTAATATAAATTACTCCCCAAAACACCTTTTTTGTTGATACTATAATATAATTTAAAAAAAAAGTCTTTTGCAATTGATGAGATTTCAAAGTCTTTTTTTTATTCTTTGGAGAGATAAAAATTATTTGAAAGATGAAAAAAAAAAAATTAATTTCCCAGGAGATATTTATTATTAAAATTATTATTCTGTAAATTCAATTCGTTATAAAATAAAAATTCGCTTTGAAGATTTATTTATTTATTTATTTTAAACAAGAATATAAATTCGATTTGAAAAAAGCGACAAAAAATTTTTAAATTAACACCTTTCTATCTAAATGACAGACTAATTACAATTACTGTATCTCAATGTAATTATTATAGTTATTAGTTGCGTTCTTAGCTTTTTGATGATTTACGAGGAGTTTTAATAATAAAAAAAAAAAACACATTCATACTAATATTAGGTCAGAACTTAATTCAAAAATTTAAATACATATACAATTCTCTGATGTGTGTCCGTCCTTCTGTCTGTCACTCTGTTTGAGCAATGTTCGTCTCGATTTGAAAATTGAATTTGATTAGTTAAAATTACTAAAATTAACTTAATTACTTAAAATAGAGTCATCTTAAAAATTTTAGTAACCATTGAAATAAATTAAAAAAATATCAAAATTCATCACACCCCAATAGTTTAATATTCATATTTTTTTTTTTTTATTAATTTATTAAATAAACATATTTCAAGTGCCATTAAATGAAAGAACCCTTGAGGGTTGTTTTATTGGTTTTTGAGCACACTTAGTATTTTTATCTCGTATTAATTAATCGTGAATGAAAATAAATTTTTATTAAGCTGGATTGTGTTTATAAATGAGAGGAATAATTCATTTCTAAATGATACAGGACTCTATTTGATTGGAAATTTTTTATAGGGCATGTGTGTGAAGGGGGGGGGGGGCGGGGGGGGAGGGAAATTTATCATCATGTTCAACTTGTCACATATTAAGATTCAATCAATGAATCAATCATTCCTGTTGATTGGATGCAAAAATAAAATCGAATTATTGTCAAAACATGCTGGAATACCATTTTACGAAAATAATTTATTTTATATATATATGAATAGAGATTTATGGTTATATAAAATTGATATTTTAAGATGTTGCCCTTCTCTTTCTCTCTAGTCTTGTATTAATTAAAATTTTATAAAATTAATTACATAATGAAAATTCCTTCACACTTTAACCTCGAAAATTTAATAATCAACACAACGAATATGTCTGACTTGCGTTATTAAATTGGCTGTACATACAGGGTGTCCACTAAAGGACTTCATGTTTTTAAAATTAAATAACTTCAAAACAAGGATCAATATAAATATGAAATAAAAGGTATGTTTTTATTTTGAAAACTGTTACTGGATTTTCGAAAATAGTTGCTTATGTTTCCACATGTGGCGCTGTAGTCGCAGAACAGAATTCTAAAGTACGTTATTTCATGCGTATACATACGACAACTTCGTCTTACATTTCAACTGTCCAAAGATTGTTCGTTCTGAGCTCCAGAGCTCACTTTTACTAGAGATTCAAAATTGAAACTACAGAGAAAACGCCATCTGTTGGCAATTTTGAAACTATTAGATTTCTCAAAATTAATATATTTTTTGTTACATATTCCTCGAACTTTGTTTTCTAGTTATTTAATTTTAAAATTAGGAAGTCCTTTGGTGCACGCTGCGTAGTACATAACAAAGGCAATGCCAAGAAGAACCAGAGGCCATTTTTATACGAATCTTTTAAAAATAAGGCTTTTATTAACAACCTTAAAAAGGCAAAAAAAAATTATTTTTCAATCTTAGGTGATTTTCTTTTTAGATAGCTTTTCTTAAAATAAATTTTTCATCATATTTCTCCTTCTTTTTGAATGATGGTAACTAGAAGAAAACAATTTGATAATTCTTTGACTGTGTGTGTGTTGATTCCAGCTTTCAATATGGTATGATTGAAGGGTGTACGTGAAAGGGGAGGGAGCCAAATCAAAATGGCTAGAACATCCCTTGCCATTTCGTCAGTGTCAATCGCACGCGTGTGAGGACCTCCATCACACACACACACACACACACACACCCCTCCAATATCTCTTTTCATCCAAAAAGAAAATCATAATTAATAGATTTCTTGGAAAATGACAAAATTTGATCAAAATCAAAATAATTGAAATAAAGTCTATTTCACAGACATTAAATAAAATAATTCAATTAGATTTTTTGAATTTTGCCCACCACTTTAAGTTTTATACTTTTCCTCATATATCCTAGAAATTTTATTTCTTATTTTCATAAACTATAAATGTTTAAAAAATTAATAATCATACTTACATACAGTGGCGTATTCAGGGGGGGGCGGCTCCCCTGCCCCCCCCCCCAAAGCCTTCTCCAAAACAAAAAAATACTGTACCTATTGTTTTCCCTAATGATTTTTTTTTTTTAAATAATTATTTTATTAACTCTCAAAAATTCTAAAATCTAAAAAAAAAATCTCTAATATTTACGAATTTTGTATTAAAATTATTTTTTTTATTTTATTTGTTTTTTTTATTTCTCTTTAAAATTTCTCCACTTTAAGTTTCTTGGACAAGGGGGGTTTCTCCCCCCCCCCCGGGTGTTCATAAAACTTTTGCCCCCCCCCCCAAGCAGAAATCCTGGCTACGCTACTGCTTACATATATTAGGAATGTAAAGAACGAGGCTGCCAGTCAAACTTTATATGATTAAAAAAATAAAAGAAATAAAAAATCGTTCTTAGTCTTCTTTAGAAGATCAAAGAACCATGAGTTGATTGACCATTTGGGCTGCCTACGTTCCAGTGAACAAATTTGTTGTTTTTTTTTTTTTAATTAAACACCACTATAAAAATAAGTAAAACTACTTATCTGGAAAATCAAACCGACATTCTCTTGAGTTTTAAATGTTGACACAGTCATCTCCTATAACTATGACTGCTTCCTAGGCGATCTGACCTCACAACTCTGAGTAGGAATTCGACTCTCTCTCTCTATCTCTTTCTTTCCCTTAGCGAGATGTTAATTTCCTAAGGCTTCTCTAATTAAGCAAAGAGAATATGGATGTTTTTCCAAGAGAGATATACCGTCTATGCGTTGGTGTTGGTGATCTTCAGATGTTGATATTCCTGAGGCTGTCTGGAAGCCAAAGGCGTGGTTCGGACGGACTTCACCTGATGTCTGACACCTGATAACACCTTCGTTCGACGATTCCAACCATATTCCATGAAAGTTCTCTGGAAATAAATTTAACATTGAGCAGACACTTATTGTATTTGAAATAAGTAATTGTTATTACTTTCGTTAAGATCTTCGACTTTAAATCTTGAAAGGTGAAAGGAAACCATTAATAAAGTTCTATTTTTACTTTTTAAAGTTAAGATAAATTCGAATTAAAGGTCCAAAGAAATAATTTGGTGGGTAATTCATTTGAGTTTTATAAATATTTTAAAAATTATTTAGTCTGTTTACTGAATAAAATTAAAGTTTAGAGGACTATCGTTTTATTTTCCTGAATAGTTAAACCAGTGAGTTACTAATATTCAATTATTTAAATTTTTTAAAATAGAGTACAATTTTGGTTAACGAAGAGTGGCTGTAAAAAAATTTCTTGGGTAACATCGCACGATCTGGAGTAAGACGCTTGATGTGTTTAATTTGGTTAAAATTTCCTATCTGTGTGGAATTGCTTGCACCTTGGATAGGTCCTAAATCTTCTAGCTAAAGAGATTATAAAAAAATGATGAAAGAGCCCTCGAAACGTCGATCAAAATTAATAAAAATTTGTACATAATTTCTTTTAGCTGATTCCTCGTTTTCATAATTTAAATATTTTATCTAAAATCAAAGATTTCTTAAAATTTCATCCTGGGTCTCGTCTTGTGAGTACGTGGATAATGACCATGAGTTACCCGAGCTGAGGCTGGGATTTCTTCTTAACTTTTTTTCTTTTTTCACTAGCCATCAACGAAAGTATTTATTTATTTTATTTTATTTAAGTGACTAAAAGACCTTGATAATGATTATTAGGGAAATTTTTAATTATAGACCACATTTTTGTATAAATTATTTATTAAAAAATATAAATGATTGTACACCGATTCAAGTCGGAACAAGTGCTCAGTACTTGATAACGGCTGCAGAATAAGCAGTCGAAACTTTGTACAGTATTTATATTTTTAATAAATAATTAATAACAAAAATGTGGTCTATAATTAAAAATTCCCCTGATAATAATAATTCAAACCACAAAAGCTTTTATAAACACCTTGATAATCAGTTTAAAAAATTTTTACTTTTTTTATTCCTAGATGAGCTGATGAGCTGTTTTTCAAATAACAGAATTTATATTTTCTCATTGTGGTTTTGAATTTATTTATATTCTATATGAACATTTTTTTTAAATAATTGTACTCTTTGATACTTTTGAGAAAAAAGTTTTTTTTTTTTTTTTTTTTTTTTTTAACACTCACACTTTTTTCAAATTCACTCTCACATCCCCCCCCCCCCCCCCCCCTCACACAGTCTTTTCGGCAACTTAGGCCATTTAAGACTTTTACGATAACCGTTATTTAATTTAATAATATATATTTATTTGGGGTCCAGGCATACTTATTTTCGAAAAAAGTGTTTAAAAAAAATCAATTTGGGCAAAAAATGATTGATATTGTGCTTTTTTTACAGTAGATTCTTACTACTAAAAATTTTCTTTTATGTAGCAAGAATGATATTAAATTTTCACTCTCAGAGATATATAATTTCCTTATTTTACTTTGAAATTTAACCCTTTAAAAATCAAGAAAATCAATTCGTTTAAGAAGGTATTTATTGTGAATTTAAGAGAATCGCTGAGGAGTTGAGGGGGCGCCAATCAAGTCGGTGCCCCCCCGGCTGTCACTAACGCCAATCAGTGTCGGTCTAGTTCAATCACGACCGTTCCTCTCTCTCGTTGTCTCCAATTTACGACCGAACCTTTGAAACGTACAAGATCTAAAAAAAAGAGAGAAAAAAAAAATAAAAAATAAAAACGTTTATTTTAATTCTTTCGATTGTGCTCTCTGTCGATTTATTTCTGTTGGTTTTAATTTACAACATGGAAGAGGAGACGAGTTCATGCAAGTCTTTTGTTAGCCCACGCCGAAAACACCCACGGGTTGGACGAAATTTTACCAAATAGACGAGGGAGTGGAGTACAATATTTTCTCTCTAATTAGTAATTTTATTAAATATGGTACTATTAAATAATCAAGGGACTAACAACAAACAAGGGAAAGAATTAATAATTGCTTCTAGAAATTGTTTAGTCTTCTCTAATTGAATCTTGGAAAATATCAATTTTCAAGTTCAATAAATTAAAATAAGGTCTTAGGTCGATGATCTTAAGCCCTCGCAGCAGGGCCGGAACTACGAGATTTTTTAGGAGGGGCAAAATTTAATTTGTCGCCCTTCCTTAAAATTTTCTATTAAAAATTCATATCATTTTACCTTTTTTTTTAGTAAATCTTTCTTTAATTGCCGCCCCTGATATCTGCCGCCCGGGGTACTTGCACCCACTGCCCCCCCCCCCTAGATCTGGCCCTGCCTCGCAGCATTGAATAGAATAAAATGTGCCTCCAATCTTTGAGTAGCTCGGAAACTTCGAATTCCCACCCTGAATAATGAAAATATTGACAAAATTAAACCAGAGATACAGCCTGAAATTTTTATTTTGATGTAGTATCAAATTTATCATCTTCTTGGTCGTTATCGACGATGGATAGATTCTGTATACACACAAATCTTTTATAAAAATTTAAGTTTTTTTAAATTTAAGTATTTAAATAATATTTTAAATATAATATTTTTTTTTATCCTTATTTATTATTTAATTTATAAAACTTAAGCAATCATTTGGAAAATTGCTCGCTGTGGCTAATATTCGCGCCTCCCCTTAGACAAGTCCGCGCCTCCCTAGGGAGTAGCGCCTCACAGTTTGGAAAACGATGATTTAATGTTAAGTCTTGTTAAAAAAAAAAATTAGATTATTTGTATTTTGCTTGTATTAACCATTGCTTGTATTACACCAAAGTAATTTTCAATGATCTTCAAGTCCTGAGGATGGGAATGGTGCGTGAATTTTTTTCTGAGGGGGTTCGGGCCTTCTATTGTCTAACCTTTAATTAATTATGAAAAAAAAAATATTTTTTTCTCATATATTCGGATTTAAAATATAAACTTTTGTTGAGTGGGAGGAGCCATTATTAATATACAACCCCATGGAATGGCAACACTCTCGGCTGCCCTGAAATATAGGAAAAGTAAGGCTCTAGGAAAAAAATTTTATTTGGAATTAGATGTTTGAGGTCTCCGATGTCGTTTTATAAGTCTCGCTTCTGTGTGTATCTATTGTCTGTCTCAAAAACTGAAAAATATAAGAATTATGCACCCCTCACTTCAATTCTAATTTTCCTTTCTCTTACCTATATATATAGAGAAAGTATTGGATTCATGTCAAAAATTCGATTTCGAAATTTTGATGGATATAAACGTTTTGAGATCCCCATTCAAAAAAGTGGTTTCTGTTTGTGTGTCTGTGAACAAAATATCTCAACAAAGATTAGAGCAACAAAGTTGAAATTTTATATTTAAGTTAGACACCCACCTAGGGCGTGAAAATAAGCTTTCAAACAAAATCGGCCAAAAAGTACTAGTACTTTACTGATGTAGTTTATCAGTTTTTTCTTCGATTTTCTCAAAATTCGCTCTAACGATTTTGATTAAAATTCAAAAATCAATTATTTTTTAGATGCTCTATAAAATGTATATTCTCATTTTATTCTCAAAATTGTTTGAAGACCACTTTACTCTTGTACTTCATAGGAAAGAGGAGAAATGGTTGCCATGGTAACAAATGTAAATATTTTTCCATGTTTATATTTTTAAATTTTACCTCTTGAATTCTAATATACCGGTGGAAACTAAATATATGTCGACACAAAAAATCTGGTGTGACAAGCACATTACATAACTTTATCTTACTGAAGGTAAGAGAAAGTTGTTTGCTGTGCGACCAGTCACATCAGATTTTTATTATTTATTTTAATTGCAAATAAATGAAAAAACTATAGGGTTTATTTTAATTATTATTTGGCGTTTTTAGGGATGGTAATATTCCAGAAAGAAGTGTGAATGTTTTAAATCATCCGATAATATTTATTTTTTATCTTTAAATAAAGTTAGATTGAAATAAAAAGTATTTTTTTATCTTTGATAAAAAGGGAATTGCTATTTGGATCTTTTTCTATAGACAGGTGAATCATGCATCGACTTCTCTCCGTTCAGTTGAGTGCGCGCCGTCGGTCTCTCTCTTCGCTCGTGTGTTTATATTAAAGTGAATAATTGTGTAGTGCAACTCACCCCTGCCACCATCCCCTGATAGCGTCTTATTAAAGGTAATTAATTAACAATATTTTTTTTTTTTTTTGAAGAAAAATGATTTAAAAAGATGATTACTTTTTCTTATTAAATTTATCTTTTATTTTAAATTATTTATGTCCTCAGGGAGTAGGGTAGAAGAGAGGGTGGGGGAGGGGGTGAGATACGAGTTATTATAAATATCTTTTAAAATGTCATTTACCCATTTAAAAATTTTTATTTCAAACAGCATATTTTTTTTTCTTATTATTTATTTTCTCAGGGGTGGTTCTTAAGGGTTGAAAATAATAATAAAAATATCTGGTGTGACTGGTCGCACTGTATCCAACTTTCTCTTACCTATATTACAATTCAAGACATAAAATTGAGATCCGTGCCCCGTTGCAATATTGACATTTGTCAACACTTT
The DNA here is from genome assembly GCA_023213315.1 of Euborellia annulipes. NCBI lineage: Eukaryota > Metazoa > Arthropoda > Insecta > Dermaptera > Anisolabididae > Euborellia > Euborellia annulipes. The sequence continues at coordinate 25,885 of JAKCPI010011009.1, read as the reverse complement.
TTCTCTCGGCCAAGGGGAGGGGGGAGGGGGTTTATAAATTTTATATCTTGAATTCTAATAAACTGCCGGAAACTAAATATATATCGACATAAAAAAAAAACTGCTGAGAACAGAGCCTAATTTTCTTTTAGGGAAGGTAAAAGAAAGTTGTATGATCACCAGATTTTTAAAATTTCATGAACCCTCTCTTCCTCCCCTCCCTTCAAAGGGCCGCCTATAAATAATTTTTTTTTTTAAGGTCTTTTTCGGCATCTAAGGCCATTTAGACCCCATCCCTATTTATTTCAAATGGTTTCTAGTCAAATTGAATGAAATAAATTTTTCTCGCTTGGGACGGGAAGCGAACCCGGGACTCCGGTGCGAGAAGCTAATTTCTTCTCACTGAGCCACGGCTCCAGGGCAAATAAAATTTAAATTCTCAAATTCAATGCTTCATTCGTAAGCTTAGTGTTTATTCAAATATTCATCTATTACACAATGAATATCCCTATAATCCTTTTGTATAAGTGTAGTGTCTTTTCTTATCAGATTCAAATTTATTAGCGCAATTTTTTGCTGAGTTTCATTCGAATTTTCTTCTAAGTATCAAAGAATTTGACAAACTTTAATTTATTCAGCGTTATCTACTCTCATTTTTTTTGCCCCCTTTTTATGAGAGCTCACTGGGGGACTTCTCATTTGTGCTCCCTTTCAAATGTATCAAATTATTATTACTCAAGTAGCTTTTCGGTATTTGTCAATTTCTTTCTAATAAGATCTCATTATACGAATCATTCTTGTTTAGAACTTTAAAGACAAATCCTTATTCCATTGTTTGATATTTATAAATAATCAACTTAAAATAGCAAAAACAAAATATGTTTTCACTTCAACTCTTTCTTGATTAATTAAGTTTTTTTTCAAATTAATGTTTTAATTGAATATTTGAAATAGTAGATAGTTAAATACTTGATAACGCTTGGAGGTATTTTCAAACCAAATTTATCACACTATATAGTCGACGTTTCGGTAGTCTAAACGCCTCCCTTCATCAGGACTAATATGGTTATTATTGAATTAACACTCTCCCTGGGTTCGTCATATGAGAATGAAATGGGCAGCCGAAATTCGTTTGCTTAGTGGTAGAAAGGCATTTACAAGGCGAGTTCTCAATATAATGAGTAGAATAAATTGAGAACTCGTTTTGTAAATGCCTTTCTACCACTAAGCAAACGAATTTCGACTGCCCATTTCATTCTCATATGACGAACCCAGGGAGAGTGTTAATTCAATAATAACCATATTAGTCCTGATGAAGGGAGGCGTTTAGACTACCGAAACGTCGACTACATAGTAAAATAAATTTGACCTGCAAATACCTCCAATACAATCGTTATAATTTATCATTCAATTAATTGAATATTGAAATAAATTTTTTTCTTTCATCTTTTGAATAAAGCAACCGTGAATTTTAATGAACATAATGAATTAATATTAATTTCAATATAAAAAAAAAAAAAACTAAAATTCATTGAATTTGGAAGAAAATTTATTTAGGCAATATAAATTTATATAAAAGGCAGAAAATATATTGTTATGTCAAAATCGTTACATAAATATGTCACAGATTAACATTAGAAACAAATAATTCCTAATCACTAGCCCGAAAAAAGTTGACGTTATTTTTTCGTTTGGTTAAAAAAATACAGGAAAATTTAAATAAGCAAAAAAAAAAAAAAAAAAACTTTATAAATTATACATTACTTCTGTGGCGATTTTATAAATTGTCAATTAAAAGAGTTTTTGGTGAGAAATCGACCCTCTGAGCGTGGCATCTTAATTGCCGAAATGTTGTTTCCATTCATCTTCACTTTCTTAATTAAAATATTAAATTGTTTTTAAACAACAACATATTAAAAGAAGATATATTTTTTCTCCATTTTTGGTGAGCCTATTGAATCCCGGCCCGGTTGGACCGGTAGGTAGGGATGTCAACTTTGACGAATATCTTGCATATTGTTTCGAATTAATTTATTATTCATGCTAGTTTCCACAACAACTTGAATTTCTTTCTTTTTTTTTCAACTTGTTTCTGTGATTTATTTTCGAGGGAAAAAATATAATCAAAAAACCTCGCTTTGTGCTTGTCCGCTCTATAAAGTGTCCTTAATAGTTTTCGAATTTTGTCATATTAAATATTCTTTTTCAATATTTTATATTGTGCCCCACAAAGTTGATTTATGTCTTATTAAGCTCAAGATCCCATTAGGCTACCGTCTGATTTGACTTTTAAATGTTAATGAAAAAATCTGCTTCTAGTAAATTTAAATTAAGGCTCTTATTTTGAAAAATCATAACTTAAATCTAAGCTTTTTTACTTTCTCTTACCTCTATATATATAGTTAATAGACGGATTTACACGTTTTGAGGTCCCCTGAATCCAAAAAAGTGGTTTTCGCGACATGGTCTGTCTGTCTGTATGTGTCTGTCTGTCTGTCTGTCTGTGAACAAAATATCTCAAGAACGGAAAGAGCTAGGAGGTTGAAATTTTATATTTAAGTTAGGCACCCCCATGGGACGTGACACGAAGCTTTTGAACAAAATCGACCAAAGAGTACTAGTACTTTACTGATGCACTTTTTCAGTTTTTTTCGATTTTCTTTAAATTTTCCTCAACGATTTTTTTTTAAATTCAAAAATCAATTATTTTTTAGATTCTCTTTAAAATGTATATTCTCATTTTGCCATTGAAATCTTCTGAAGACCACTTTACTCTTGTACTCCATAGAAAAGATAGGAGAAATGGTTGCCATGGTAACAAAATATAAATATTTTGCCATACTTATAAATTTTACATCTTGAAAATCGAATGTACCGTACTGTCGGAAACTAATTACATGTCGACACAAAAAATCTGGTGTGACAAGCACAGAACACAACTTTCGATTACCTACGGTAAGCGAAAGTTGTATTCTGTGCGCCAGTCACACCAGATTTTTTATTAAAGAATTTCTTATAAATTTATTAAATTCACCAATCGCGGAAATTTTTTTTCCCTTGCGAATTGTTTTATCTTTTTTTAGGGAAACGAAATTTTTTCTCCGCCTTGCGGAATATTTTTGCCACTTTTGTTTAAATCATTTTGCCTTTTTTTTGCAAAACTTTTTTTTCGCCTCTTTATTTATTTATTTTTTTTATCTAAAGATCTCGCGGTACCCCTTTGCCATTCTCGCGGCACGCCGGTTGGGAACCACTGGTTTATACCATTAAATAATATATTGAAACATATCTCTTCGTGTTTTTAGTTTGGTTACAAAACTTCCTATTTGTTTCAAGGGCGTTTCGGTAGTCGGATTAGCATCTTGGCCAGATCAGTCCTATTTGGCTAAACCATTCTTTCAAATTGGTGGGGGAGGGAGAAGAAGGGAATGAGAGGGGGTTGCCAATGATAGTATTTTTGACGAATTTTTGAAGATATGACCATAGTCTAGATTTGTTGTTCTAGTGAATGAAAGCACACTTTTGGCCCAGATAGGCTGGAGGTCCCGAGTTCGATTCTATGAATATTTATAACCTGGCCTCTAATAGTACCACCGACTGTACAGTGAGGGACAATATTAAGTCCCACCCATGCGTTTTCTATTTGTGATTATTTCATTGTTTAAAAAAAAAAAATATTATCTATATTTTTTAATGGAAACTTTCATGGTTCAAACCTAGAAAATTTCCAATAAAGATTTTCATTTTCTTTTATAAAAACAATGAAATAATCACAAGTAGAAAACGCATGGGTGGGACTTAATATTGTCCTTCACTGTACATGTACAAGTATAACATTTTTTTTGACTTTCTCTTATTTTTTTATCGTACTGTCTTCAATTCGATTTCACATCCTATTCTTCTGGGTTCTTCAGTGGAGAGGGAGAGGCTTTAATATTCTCTCATATCTGAGACCTGATAATTTTGTAATTACGAAATCTAAAAATTTCTTAGTATTTTTTTTTTTTTTTTGATAATAATAATAATCAGCTTGAAAGATTATCTTAATAAAAAAAGAATTACCTTTTAGTAAATTATTATCTAAAAATAATTTTTTTTTTTATAATCTCATTAATCTTATTATCCAAATTATTATTAAGTAAATTGAAATTTGCTTTTTTATTTAATTTCTAAATTATCCCATTATTTCTCGTCTTTTTTTTCTCCAATCTTTTTGGTGAAAACTTTAAAAAAAAAAAATAATGTCCTGGATATAAAAAAAAATACATTTATTTTATTTTCAACAAGATTATCTATAGCGATGGTGGGTGGGGGTGGGGGTGGGGGTGGTATAAAATAAATTGCGTGACGTAATGACCTAAACGAGCCACCTAGCAATTTTTTATTTTTTTTTTTTTTTAGTGATTAGATAATGTAAGTCCTGCTTTGGTGCCAATAATTTAAAAAGTAATTTACTAATGAGAACAGAGAGACACATTATAAATATTGTCGGCCTCCGATTTCCTACGTTATTTTATCTATATACCCATACATTAAATTTAGATTAACATTAAAAATATATAAACAACTTTTTTTTTTAACACAATAGGAAGACAAAGGCGGGCAGTTTTTATTGATTGTTTTTTTTTTCAAATAAATATTGTCCCTTTCAACATGAATTTTTAAATAATTACTGCTTCAATATAGAGTATTAAAATCCTATAATTTTTACTTTCTCATGACCAAAGGGCTAAGGTAATTTCGTAAAAGATGCGTCCCCCATCTGTTGAATTTTATACAATCGATGAAATTGACTTATTGAGACATCAATCGCTTGGAAATTTAATCCTCTTTCATAAAAAAAATCATTGTCGGGTTTTATGAAAGCACGATGCAAGTGAAACTTTTTTCGGATCGTAGACGTTTAACTGAAAATTTTCAGAATATTATTCAATTAAGGGAATTAAAATCGCGTTTTTAATCTTAACTTAATAATTGGAAAATGGGAAATCAATAGACGCATGTTAAAAACTGAGAACAATATTCATTTAGTAATTGAAGATTTGAATCATTTTAAATTATTTTAAAAATTATATTTTATCAATTTAAAAATTGAAAAATTAAATCTCACAATTATTCTTTTATAATTCGTCATATATATTAAATTTCAACTTTCCGATTTTTGTCGTCACGGCTTGTGACGTCATGACTTGTAGCGTCACCGCGTTTAACGTCACGGCTTGTAACGCGACATGCTGATAGAAGAGCCGAAAATTTGAGAGCATAAAAAAGTTTCACTTTAAAACTTTTGACTCTATTCAAAAAAATTTGCTTAACTGGCAAAACAGCATAAAATTTTTTCTTACCTTCGATTTTAGAAAGTTGTATGAAGTGCTGTCACACCAGATTTTTCACAGAGGTACTACTTGATTTGATGTATAACAAAAACGTTAAGGAAAAATATTTTTCCATTGCGCAGTCTAATTAAATTGATATCACTTTTCTAAACACCTTAAAGCCTTTCTTATCACTTTTAAATTAATTATTTTCAAATGATTAAATTATATTCTCACTGAACAATAAAATAAATTAATATAAAATATTTATTATCGCTGTTTGAAACCCACATCTGATCAATGGACCTGTAAAATGTTTATATATTCATTCATGTGTATATTTAAATTGATAACCGAATACACTTGCATCGTGTTTGAATTTAAAATTCAGATGATGACAACTTGATGTCAGGAAACATTAATTAAAATTTTTTATCTATATACGATACGATTTTTTTTGTTTTTCGGTACCAAAAGCTATTTATACATCTCTCTTTAATCATGAATGTCAGAAACTCAGAGGAGCTTTCATCAAAGTATACTGAGGTGGATTCCCTTTTCCTTCCTAAGGACATCATTGATAGAGATACTCTTTTCACCTTGAGTTGTTTTATCTTCAGTTTTTACGCCCTATCTCCTAGACATACACAGACTTCTCTTCAGTCTATATTGTCAGACTCGATACTTGTGGTTACTCTCTGGAAATAATACTGAGATGGATTCCCGTTTCCTTTCTCAGCAGGAGGCATCTCAAATAGAGTTGGATAATTTTTTTCCATAAGGTGGATTTGAACTCGAGTTGTTTTCAAATCAGGATTATAAGCTTAACTGCTTTATCCCCTTGGCTGATCACCTAAATTGTATACCCTATTGACCCTATTGTATATTGATTTGGCGTTAACATTTGTAGCCTTCCGTTTCTTATTCTGAACTCTTTTTCAATCAGAATCCTGCTTCTTAAAAAACTGTTTCTTTTTGACTGGCTCTAGTCTTGTTAAGACATGAATTACAAGAAAAACGATCCTCTTCTTATATTCTTATTCTAATAAATCATTGTTACAACTTTGTAATCCAATTCACATACTAGCCAACAGTCGCCCATAAACTTTTTTTTCCATTATATATTGTAAAGTCTCCCCCGTACCCGATAGACCAAAAATTAATTATTTTTTAAAATCAAATATCTGAAAATAGAAATGAAAAATTTTCTAATCTGAAAAATTACTCTTTTACCAAGAGGTCTTTTCATGAGTTTCAGAAATGCAGAAATTAATGTGCGGTTGCTGGAACGTAGGCAACCCAAATGACCAATAAATTTCTCGATTAATTCCTCTATCGATTAGACGTAACTAGTATAAAAAAGCAGTTGTTTATAATACTAATTTATAAGATGAAAACAACTCACTCGAGTTCAAATTTATCTCATGGCAAAAAAATCTCTCAATCATCATATCTCCTGGGAAGAAAATTATTTTTTAATTTATTCTAATTTTTTCTCCATTTTTACTTTCTATTACCTATGTATATATGTAATATATATAGAGAGAGAAAGTATTGGATTCATGTCAAAAATTCGATGTCGAGATTTTGATGGATCTTCACGTTTTTAGGTCCCCTGAATCCAAAAAGTGGTTTTCGCGACATGGTCTGTCTGTCTGTCTGTGTGTCTGTCTGTGAACAAAATATCTCAAGAAGGGAAAGAGCTAGGAGGTTGAAATTTTATATTTAAGTTAGGCACCCCCATGGGACGTGACACGAAGCTTTTGAACAAAATCGACCAAAGAGTACTAGTACTTTACTGATGCACTTTTTCAGTTTTTTTCGATTTTCTCTAAATTTGCTCCAACGATTTTTTTTAAAATTCATATATCAACTATTTTTTAGTTGCTCTTTAAAATGTATATTCTCATTTTGTGATTGAAATCTTCTGAAGACCACTTTACTCTTGTACTCAATAGAAAAGATAGGAGAAATGGTTGCCATGGTAACAAAATATAAACATTTTGCCATACTTATAAATTTTACATCTTGAAAATCGAATGTACCGTACTGTCGGAAACTAAATACATGTCGACACAAAAAATCTGGTGTGACAAGCACAGAACACAACTTTCGATTACCGAAGGTAAGAGAAAGTTGTGTGCTGTGCGCCAGTCACACCAGATTTTACTATTTGTATTTCGCTTATGTTTATTTTCAGGCGGACTTAGAGTCATTTGATCATTTAGACTACCTAATCTTTTCTAAAAATAATAGGACTTAAGAGATATGAAAGAATATGAAAAAAAATTAGAAGTTAGAATTTTCGAAAAAATACAAAATTCCTACATTCTTAATAGCAGATAAAAGACTTCTAGCTATTTAATATAAAAATTTAATAATTATATTTTAATAATTTTTTTTATCCATCCCTTTGAATCGAACGTTCTTCAAATACCAGAATAATTTTTTCGTGAATATTTCTTTCCTAATTTGTTCATCTAATAAAACACAAAATCGCTTTAAAAGGCAGCCAAGATCCATTCATCTTCCCCTAAACGGATTCCATGTCTTCTCTCTCTATTGTCTAGTTATTAATTAACTCCATCCATCCATCCATAGACTTGCTTTTAATTTTTTTTTTCTCAAATGGTCGGTCGATTGGCGGTATTTTTTTTTCTTTCTTTTTTTTTTGTTCAGTTGGTCAGTCAGTTTCGTTTCTAAATCACGGCATAGGACAGATAAACAAAGGCGAATTGAGGGTCGTCGTATGTCAACTTGGCAACTTGCTTTTTTTCTTTTTTTCTTTAGTAGTTACCTTTCATGTAGCTGCTCTTCCTGCTGCTGCCTTGCAAGTCACTCAATTGACGATTAACTTTAAATTGCTACTCTTCAGCAGCAATAGATACCATTTTTATCGTTTATAAATGGACCATTTTCTTTCTTATAGCTTAGTTGCAGATATCGATTTGGGGAGAGGAAAAGAGAAAAAAAATCGCTACAGAAACTAATCATGTGCTTTCAACATATCTTTTTTTTTTTTGCACGATGACTACATATATTTTAAAAAAATAGAGACTAGCGTTTTTGTGACAAATTGGTTTTCATGGATTATGATAAACCCATTTTAGAAATGGAGACTCATCTCTTCTTTTTTTTTAAACTACTTTATCATATTTGTTGGGTTTAAAATACTCACTTTTTTAGTAGGTGTTAAGATGAATTTAAATAAATTATTTTCTTGACTGTATATTTTTTTGAAGTGACTTAGAAAAGAGCAGCGGCGTAACTAGGAAGCTCAACTAGGGCGCTAAGTTGTAATATAATTTTAAAGAAGATTATAAATTTTTTGGGCATTATAAATCGCCGTCCCTGAGCTATATCTTAGTTAGATGCCCTAGGGCGCCTATGTGGGTATCGAGGGGCACCAAAGGCTTGATGCGCCTGGACCCGGGGGGGGGGGGATATAATATAATAAATAATAAATAATATAATATATATTTATTATTTTCATTCAACTCGACGTTTCGGACAGTAATTATCTTAAATTAAATTTAGACTATCAACTGAAGGCTCTAGTTGAAATATTAAGAATATATGAAAATTGTAAAATTAAAAACACTAGGTTATAGGTTCAAAGACTTATTAAAAATTAAGGTGCATTAAGAGATAAATGTCAATTTTTAATAAATCTTTGTAACTTATAAGCTTTTTTTTAATTTTTCAATTTGTATAATTTCCTGAAAGGCAAGTAAAATATTAAATATAAATTATTTGTGTTGTGTAAAATATCCTCGAATGTCTTGATAAAGTATGTTGATCCTTTGATCTCTATCTGAGATCAGGGCCGAAATTAGGAGGGGTAACAGGAGCGCCCTGGTTGAGCTTCACCCCCTCCCTCATTAAAGGCTAGTTACGCCGCTGCTCTTTTGTGTATAAGTTTCACTTCTCTCGTGTTTAGTTGTTTTTTAAACTTTTATTTGGAGACTCAATTTTATTATTTTTCTAACAAATTTTAATTTCTTCTTCCACTTAAGGAATATAACTATCTTCAGATTAGTCATTTTTTTTTCTTCTAAAATTCTAATTAAAATTTGAAAATTATCATATCTCCATATATAGAATTCATATCTCATTTTTTTAATATTAATAAAATAAATATCTAATAATTCTTGAATCGTAAAATTAAAATTGAAAAATTTATTTTTAATCTTATCTAAAAAGGGGTTATATTCATTCCTCTTTTTATACTAAGCTATTAAATAAATATATTTTATCTCCAAAGCTGATATTAATAAGCGCTCTCTCTTTTTGCAGATAAAGTCATCAACATTGGCAAGGCAGAAAAATACCCAGCAACTAAAAAAGTAAATTTTTCATTTAATTATAAAATTTTTTTTCTTTGCCACTCATCATATTTGTTTGTTGTTGCTTTGAATCTTTTTTCGAAAAAATATTAATATAAAAATTTTCTCATTTAAAATAGACAAGCTTAAATTAATTTATTTAGCTGCTTTGCATCATCAATACTATTCACTCCCCCGCAATGTTCATATATTCTTCATTCAAACTGGAAACAGTTTATATGTTCGAAATAGTGGCTGTGAGATGGAAACAGTTTAGTTTAGTTTATAGGTTTAAAATGGCCTTCGACACAAAAAGGTCGTTTTGGTTTCTATGAGATTCTTCATTTTTTTTTTTAGGCTTCACTGACCCTTTGTGAATATGTCAGCCTGCTGATTATCCGTCGAAATATATTCAATGCTGATTTTTTCTTCATTTACCAACTTGCGTATATAATGGTGTCTGGTTCCAATATTTTTCGATCTTTCATAGAAATCTGAATTTTTAATAAACATTATTGCACTCTGGTTATCCATGAATAGAACAGATTGATTCTTCTATGGCACCGATTTCTTTCAAAAGTCTGTCATGCCAAACAAGTGATTTGCAGGTTTCATTTGCAGCTACTACGTATTCTGCTTCCATAGATGAAAGAGAAACTCACCTCTGAAGTCTACTTTTCCACATGATTGGCCCTCCAGAGCATTTGATGACCATTCCACTTATAGAGCGTCTTGTCAGCTTGCCCGCAGCAAGATCAGCACCACTCTCTGTTTCAATTGACAAAATTTTCGACTTTATAATTCCGACTTCTTCTGCTCCCTTGAGATATCGAGAAAATTCCCAAGCTATTAAATTTTTTTTTGTCTCTTGCAGAATAAATAAATGTTTCCACTAAAAAAGATACTACTTTAAAAGAGAAAATTTTAATATTTTTAGAATTCAGAGCAACAATTTTTAGTAAAGAGAAATATAATGAGAGGCAAAGAAGAAGAAATTTTATACAATTAAATGAACAATTTTGGTAGCTGCATGCTGCCTCGCCAATGACTTTATCTGTCTAAAACCCCCCCAGATGCCGAAAAAAGACAAATAACCATCTATTAATATATTTTTTGCTTTTCGTATTAATTACAAAAGGCCTTTGGATATAATTTCCCCCCTCTCCTCCCCTCCAGTCCCCCACCTCTTGCCATTCTTTTTTAATTCCAATCAATCATAGCTTCATTTCTTTAATGAGTTAATCGATACCTAACTTAGTATTTCAATTAAACATCTCAGAAGGAAATTAATTACAATTAAACAGTTATAATTTATAATCATCTATCGATTTATTATTTTTTTTTTTTTTTCTTAATCTAATCCATTAATAGAATAATGATTTTTTATGTGAAACATTGGATTACAAATGACTCGACAAAAATCAATTTATTAATCAAGTAGTTAATGGATTCGATTAGAACGTATGGGGAGGAGAGAGGGTTGGGGGAGGGGGGGAGAATTTATAAATGTATCTTAAAATAGACATTCGGAAATAGATTTATGAAAAAAAAAATAAATAAAGGTGATTTGACCAATTCAATTGATTCATTAAGACTTTTTTGTCATTGATTGGCAAAATATCAATAAGCAAATAACTATATTTAAATAATATAGTAATAATTGGAATTTTTGTCGGGAAGCGAACCACTGACCTTTGAAAATTTTATTCTAAGGATCTGATGAATTTCGGTATATAAATTAAATTAGCTACTAACTAATTTAAATATTTTATAATAATTTAAAAATGTTAAAAAAAAATAAACTTTTAAAGTAATTCATTTGTTCTTTTTTTTTTACTTTCTCTTACCCTATATATATGAAATATATAAAGTATTACGATCATGTCAAAAATTCGATTTCGAGATTTTGATGGATATACACGTTTTGAGTCCAAAAAAGTGGGTCTCGCAAATTGGTCTGCGTGTGTTGACATTTTTAACCATGATGGAAATGAGCTACGAGTTTGAAATTTTATATTTAAATTAGGCACCACCCGAACTCGTGAAAATAAGCTTTTTAACAAAATCGGCCTAAAAGAACTAGTACTTTACTGAAGTACTTTTTCAGTTTTTTTTCGATTTTCTCAAAATTCGCTCCAACGATTTTGATTCAAATCCATATATCTACTATTTTTTTGATGCTCTTTCAAAAGTATATAAGTGAAATTTTTCGTGAAAATTGTTTGAAGTACACTTTACTGATTTCAATATCTCACAACAGCGTTATCAATGAGGCGCGTGGTCAAGTTTGAAACTAAGGTGCTATGGGAAAGTAAATATATCTCGACACAAAAAATCTGGTGTGACAAGCACGGTGCACGACTTTCTCTTACCGAAGGGTAAGAGAAAGTTGTGTGCTGTGCGCCAGTCACACCATATTTTTTAAAATTCGTATTAAAGTCTTTTTCAGTATTGGAGGCCATTTAGGCCCTGTCCCTATTTATTGTATTTCAATCGATTTTGTTCTCCCTTTTATCTAAATGTTTTTTTTTTTTCTCTTTTATCAATAAATTATTATATATGAAGTCACTAACCAATTTTTCTCTTTTTGTTATAGGCGACTAGAAGACTACTGACGTTCCTATAAATTCTTGAACTTACGCTTCGCATTAGAAATTGCCTTACCCTTGGATTTGGAACGTCAGAGATCTTGTAACGTTGCTCTTTATCAAGGTAGGATGCAACTTATTTATATATGAGTGAAATTATTATTTTTTATTTATTTTATTTGTAATTAATAATAATAGATAAATTTTTAAATAACGGTTATCGTCAAAGTCTTATATGGCCTAAGTTGCCGAAAAGACTGTGTGAATGTGAGTGTGAATGAAAAAAAAAGTGTGAATGTTTAAAAAAAAAAAAAAATGTAATTAATACTTCTACTTTTATTTTTTAAACAAATTTGCGAGATGAGTTTGTGTTTGAATGGACAAAATTGCGCCCCCTGGAGTCGAATCAGGATCTCCACACCCGCCGCGAAAGCGTGGAGGTCTTGATTCGACTCCAGGGGGCGCAATTTTTGTCCATTCAAACAAACTCATCTCGCAAATTTGTTTGTCTTAAAAGATATATATTAATTGACTGGCTTATTTACAGTCTATTTGAGCGCGTTGATTGAAAAAAAATTCCATCTTTTTTTCTAAAAAATTTAAATTGCAACCGATGAGATATTATTATTAGAGGAATCCAATTATATAAGACAATTTTTATTATTTTTTATTTTATTTGCTTTTAATTCGGCGGCTCTACCCACATATCTCCTAGACATGGTGTTAACGTAAGGTTCTTGCCAAACTTATAAAATTAATACCAGTACCTTAGGCATCTAATATCCTGAAGATGAGCACCTAAACGTATCCTTCTATCCAGAAAATTTGTCTTTTATTTGGATACTTCATCTATCTCTCACTTTTACTTTCTTTTATGGTCCTACAAAATACTATATAATCTAAATAATAATTTGTGAGAAAAATTTGATGTTTTTTTACCGAAATAATCTAAACATGTATCTTGTAAATGTCTGTGTGAACGAAAATATAAAACATTTCACCCCGGCTCAAGGTCAAACATTAATTTATTAATTATTATTCTTTAATTACAATAATAAAGATAAATACAAACATTTATCTTATTTAAAAAAATCTTTAATTTAATATTCTTCCATAAAAACTTGTCAAAGATAACAAAAAAAAAAAAGATCTTTAGAAAATTTATCGAGTATAAAATTCAACACTTTACATCCTTTTTTTTCTCTCAACTTTATAACTTATATTACAAAAAATGTTTTTTGATAAACAGACGACTGCCCCTTGGCTCCTTCACATCCATCTTATGCTTTTTATTTCGATGATAACTCGTTATCAGTTTTAACACTAACGCCGACCTTGACAAACATATTTCCAGAGGTCACAAAACGGTCGTTTCTTAATCAGAATTCTTAAGAAAAATACACCCTCACTGAAGCACATGTGCCTCATAAAAAAAAAACCCTATTGATAAATTAGCGTGTTGGATAATTGTTAAATAATAAATTTTATACTAGGTTACAAAATGTTTGAGCCCTAGATGCCGGATGCTGGCATGGCTGCACCTGTATGCAGGTGCAGTCTGCAGCAGGTGTTTTTATTTATTAGTGTGGGGGTGGTTTGGTCTAAATGCGTCTTAGCAGGGCGCCATGAATTGAGAGTCATTCGTTTTTGTTTTTCCTGATTCATTCGGGGCCAATTCAAATTATAGATATGTCATACGTGTCTAATATGATAATTTTTTTTCATCTTCTCTAAGATATAATAATTTTATACACGAAACGGTGATGATTTTATAATTCCAAAATTTCTTTTATATTAAAAAAAAGGGTTTTAAACTTTTTTTAAAACCCTTTTCGGTTACTGAGGCCAATTAGGGGTATGACCTTATTAGATATATTTTAAATCATAAAGTAACGATGACTACCGGGGGACGTTTCACACGCTGATTGCTCGGGGTCACCAATCCCGAGCTTTCGCCGCGCTTGGCATTGCTTAACTGCATCGATTGTTGTGACTGTTCCTCTTCATTTTTCCATTATCTTTTTTTTAGGCTTATATGTATTGGTTAGTTCCTCAATTTCAAATATAATGGGTGGGATGTTGTAGTTTGGTGCATAGATAATGAAATACAATCTAGATAGTCTTGAGAATCTTTCACCATGGGCGTAGCCAGACATCTTGTTAGGGGGGGGGGGGGCAACCCTTCGTTAGAGCGAGAGGGGGGTTTGCAATTTATATATATATATATATATATATATATATAATTAATAATATATATATTATTAATTATTTATATAAATAAAAAAAAATTAAATTAATGTAGTGGATTGGGGCGTCAAAAAAAATTCCCAATGGGCAAATTATATATTTGTTTGTTTTTTTTTCTTAACTTTTAGGACAAGCCAGGGGGGCAATGACCCCTCCTGCCTCCCCCTGGCTACGCCCATGTCTTTCACTATTCTAAAAGGTCGAAAGATACCCCCTTCTCTAACTCTACCAATCACTCGATTACCCATTTCTTCGCTTTTCTGTCTCTAGTAGAGAGGGAAGACCACGCTTATACCACTTATTCTATATTGTATACCCTTTTAAAAACTGTCCAAATATAATTAAGAATTATATCTCCCATTTCCATCATTTAAATATATTTTTTATTTGGCATTTTATGCTTCTATAAATTTGAAATTGGATTCATTATTATTTTTTTTTTGCGTCAAAATTTTTTTTATTACTAACCCATTCACTAAATCACATATACACACACAAAAGCCTCTTTCGAAATCTGATTCATACAGTACACTCACTGTTTATAAATTTATTGAATACTTCGCTTATTAATTTTTATTCTCAATGAGGCTTTTAATTTAGCTGATATGTATAAATATATATTTTGTTGCTAATATTACACTCGTGTGTGTAAAAAAAAAGGGTTGATTTTTTAATTAAAATTCTAAAAAGAACAACTTATTTTTTATTCCATTAATATTAGACATGTTTTGTTGTTGGGGGCGGTCACGATTTATAAGTCACCCGCTAATTGTCCGGTAAATCACAGAAGGCCGTTTGCGGCCTTTCCACCCCCTCCCTCCCCCTCGCTCTTTAACCCTTTTTGGCCCCGGGGGGAAAATCGGCCTCTCCGTCGCGCAAATGAGCTGGAAATGGATAAATCGTAACGCAAAAAAAAAAATAAAAATAAAAATAAAACGCCAACGCCAAATAGATATGTTCACGGATATATAAGCGGACGACGGGACGAGTATCGCTTGGGAAATTTGCGGATTGACATGAGCATGTTTATATAGGAGAAGAGAGATTGAACACAGGACCAAAACCAAAATGCAACAGCATCCAATTTCCAATGATCATATTTTATATATCTATATAGGCGCGCTCTCTTCCATATCCGAAAGTTCAACCAACGCGTTTAACTTTTCATTTTCAAATATCGATTACTAAAGAAAAAAATAAATAAAATAAAACCACAATATGCACAAAAAGTGAGAATTTTTTTTCTAATGATTTATTTCGAACAAAAAAGGGTAGCTACAAATCAAATGTATTATTTACAAACTTGGCTGAAATAAAATTTTAATTTCTCTAGTCTCCGGGCGGAAAGCCGGAAAGAGGTATTTTTTTAAAAATGTTTATAAAAATAATTGCATCGCATGGGAGAATACCTAGGCTAGTCTATTTATTATTTGACATTAATGCCTACCTCTAAATATGTAAAAACTTAATTGAAGATAAGCTGAAATTAAGAGATTAATGAGTGTGGTGATATTTATAACGAGTCGAAGAAATATAAAAGACCTACATTTCCTTTGAAGTTTTGAGAGCAATTCACTCTCATGTACAAATACCGGTTGATCATTAGCGACGCATACAAAAATATAAAAAAAATACACTTGTATTGTAATATAAATTAATATGATAATTTAAATAACCGACAAAAATTAGGGGGTGCCGCCTGGAGTTGAACCACGGTTCCACCCATTTGTACTCAGTGTGTCTTAACTATTGGACCACAGCACGGCATTCGGTTATTTAAATTATTTAACAAGACTGTGAGTGTTATTTATTGGCGAGGCCAAACATCCCATGGCCCCCGGGAATCGAACCCAGGATCTCCGCCTTTCCGGGGCATAGGCGTGCTATCCATTGCACCAGGCCACCGGACCCTCGACCTGCTCCAATAAAACTCACCTCCCCTTATATGCAGTTAGTCTTGCAAGTCTAACTAGTAACCAACTAGTAACGAAAACGTGAAAAACTTTAAAGAAAAATTTTCCACTTATGCGCCGGTTGTTAAACCATTAGAGGGACAGATATCTGAATCTGCTCTAACACACTACTGTAAGCAGCAAAGCCCAGAGGGCAGCGGAATTGAATACTATTATCTTATTCAAATATATAGATCTCGAAAAATATTTAGCTATTTAATTAGCTGAGATCGCTAAATTAGTTTTGGGGAGAATCGGACATCAAATACGAAGCCCACGTCAACTCAAAAAAAATAAATAAATTAATATCATCCCTGTAAGCTCTCTAGGGAAGGCTCTAGTCAGATCTCTAGCCAATGGATACTTTTGGCTGATACAGATAGTAGCAGACAAACAGACCAATATTAGCGAATTTTATATGCCTATATAGAGATTTTAAAGCATTTTAAAAACAAATTTCAAAAGAAAAAAATCTGGTGTGACTGGCGCTCAGCACACAACTTTCTCTTACCTTCGGTAATCAAAAGTTGTGTGCTGTGCTTGTCACACCAGATTTTTTGTGCCGACATATATCAATATTTAGTTCCCAACAGTACGGAACATTTTTTTTTTTTTTTTTTAAACATTCACACTTTTTTCTCATTCACACTCACATTTACGCACACATTCACACAGTCTTGTCGGCAACTTAGGCCATTTAAGACTTTGACGATAACCGTTATATTAATAATATATATAGTTGGGGTCCAGGCATTTCTATTTAAGTCATTTGGTATCCAAATGGCTTAAATAAAATAATCGGACTGCCTGGGGTACTGAACATTTGAATTCAGATGTAAAATTTATAAGTATGGGGAAATATTTATATTTTGTTACCATGGCAACCATTTCTCCTATCTTCCCTATGAAATACAGGAGTAAAGTGGTCTTCAGAAGATTTCAATTGCAAAATGAGAGTATACATTTTAAAGAGCATCTAAAACATAATTGATTTATGAATTTAAAAAAAAAATCGTTGGAGCGAATTGTTAGAAAATCGAAAAAAACTGAAAAGGTACATCAGTAAAGTACTAGTACTCTTTGGCCGATTTTAATTAAAAGCTTATTTTTCCGGTCTTAACTTAAATATAAAATTTCAACCTCCTAGCTCAATTCCTTCATGCTTAAAATTGAACACACACACAGACAGACCATGTCGCGAAAACCTTTTTTGGATTCAGGGGACCTCAAAACGTATATATCTATCAAAATTTCGACATCGAATTTTTGACATGAATCCAATACTTTCTCTCTATATATATATTTCATATATACATAGGTAAGAGAAAGTAAAAATGAGTTGTTTTTTTTTATTATAATGAATCTAATAAAGAAAGTATTGTAACAACTTTTATTAAGCCTAAATCGGCACTTAATAAACAATAACTATTTTGGAAATATGAAGGGTGCAGGCTAAATGTCTTTTGTGAAAGAGAATAGGACGATTGACCCCCTCCCTCTCTATTCATGACCAAGTGCTGTGTATAGAAATTGCTCCCTAAGGGATTAGGGACAGAAATCTTCAACAATACAATATACTATAAAGGGTTACTAGAGATAAGGTTTTCTTGAATGCAATTAACAGATTCAGGTACTCATTTTGGGAAAACAAAAAGGGTTTAATTTTTAAAAATTAAAGCACTAATATTTTAATTTTTTATTAAGTACATCTACACACAAAAAGCTAATTAAATTTTATATTATAATTTGAAATAAAGTGAAAATTGTAATAATTTTTCCGTAATTATTTGAGACTAAATTAAAAGGGAACGTCTCACCCCTTCCCTCTCAGTTTCATTAATTTTATAATATCTGCAATAAAAGAAGTAAAAAATTAATTTCTCTTTGGGTGTTAAAATAATATTCTTTGAATCTTAATTTTATTGTTTGCATTAATAGAGTGAGGTGATTTTTAACGATATGCGAAATTATAAAATTTTTAATGATCCCTTTGAAATTCGAATAAAGAGTTGGAAAATTTCTCCAAGGTGTTTTTCTCTTTTCTTCACAAGATGACGTCATTTTCATAAAGTGGTCTGGAATCAAATTATTAAATTGTTTCGACTCTTCTTCATATTCTCTATCTCTTTCTCACTTATTATGTTTACACTCTTGGCTTTAATTAGTTTTAGGTTGTGTGTTGCTATTAATTCAAATTCGTCTAATGCTAGGAACATTAAAGGCAAATAGATTTGCTACGGACTCAATTGCTACTAACTTCGTAGTTGTAACTGAATTAGACTTTTCATCAATTCTTTATTATGAATACTCTCTTTGTAAAATTTATACTATCAAATCGTTGGCTAAAAATTTTAAAACTTAAATGAAAACACTACGTTATATGTTTCAAAAATTTGTTAAAAATGAATTAAATTCTCATAGCTCTGAAGATGACGTATTAATGTCAAAATGCGGCCGTAAGCTAAAAATAAAAACCTTTTGAAACTTAACCTCGTGTTTTTTTTATCTATAATTAGATGAGAATTTAATTAAATTTAAAACTTCAACTAGTTCCAACGGTGAAATTATGGTGGCCTATTAAAAAAAAATAATATTTTTTTATAGTTAATATACAGTACATTTCGACATTCATGGGTCATCATCAATAGTAATTTTGCTAGTAATAAAATCACTTTTCATGGTTAAAAGGGACCTCCCACTAGTAGTAAAATCACTTTGACGATAACATTTGAGTGCCGAAATGTACATTAAGTGTTAGAAAACATTAATGTTTATTTAATAATCTTTGAAACCAATAACTTATTGTTTTCAATTTAAATTTTCCTATATAGGCCTTTATGCCCGGGGATACCTCCTATACGTAGACTATGTCCGCATCATGGGCCATCATCCGCCCCCGCTCCCCTATAGAAGGCTCCCCACCCCAAGAAAAATTGAGAAAATGTTTAAATACAAGCAGTGGCGTTCCATTACGGGAGTTCGGGGGTCAGAACCCCCACTTTAAGTATTGATTTTGTAAATATTTCAATTTTCTTCAAGTATAATAACATATTCAGAAATATATTTTTTACTAAAGCACTTATTTGAACTCAATTTTCCCAAATTCAATTTTTTTTTTTCATAACAATTGAAAGTTTGAAGAAACTTTGGAAGATGAGTTGAAATTTCCTCCCCCCCCTCTCCCCTTCTCTCTCTCGGTCTTTCGTATATTTGATACGTGGCCTTAGAATTTCCTAATCCTTTCTTTCCGAGTGCGAGGGATGCAAAATCCCCCCTCCTGATGGTTCGACTTCTTTTCTTCCAAATGGCTTGAAGAGTTTACTGTCGCATAAAGTCACCCCTGGCGTAAAAGTCAACAGGGGTGTCTCTCAGGAACGGTCACCCTCCAATAATAACAACACCCGAAGATGGGGTCATGAATGCGTTTTTTCTAAAAAAAAAATTGCTATTTGTTCCTGCTGAGGTCATTTAGGTGAGCCTTCGTGCGCTTCATAAGACTATTAAGGTGCCCTTTTATAACTTCACTCAACAAATACGGAATGGGCTGCAATTTGGTCTCTCCTTCAAATCCGATCAAATATTTAAATATCCACGAAAAATAGAGAGGGTGGCTTTTACTTTTCAGGACAATAAGAAAAAGTAATTTTTTTTTTCTCAATATGAAAAGAAAAATTTTCCATTTACATATTTAATTAATTTAACAAATGGTTTTCAACTAGAGGGGGGGGGGAGACTAAAGATCCTCAATTTCCCATTGACGCACAGATTGAAATAATCGTTATTTTAATTCATATCTGGCTGTCGGTTAGGCTTTATTGAAAAATTACTTTAAAAAATAAACAAAATAATTAGGTTTAATGCTCTTCCTTTATTAAGGCTTATTTATTTGTATCCCTTCTGAATAAAGATGACACGCTAAGTGTAGAAATACATTCCATTATTTATACTAATAAATAACATTTTGAAACATATCACTTAGTGTTTTTAATATTTCATAATGTTTCAACTAGAGCCAACGGTTGTCGGTTTAAATTTAATTTTTATTTTATCTTCATTTTCTAAGAATAATTTATTATACTAAATTAAATAGTTTTTTAATATTTCTTGGATACATCCTATATTTCCTGTTGAAAAATCTTTTTGATATTTGAGGGAAACAAAATTTTTGAAATTCTAACTTTCTTTGTCTAAAATCTCCCTATAAATAATATAAAACTTGACCATTCGAGGCTGTGAAAGATAGCACTATGTTTTTACTTTCTCTTACCCTGTATATGAAATATATAGAGAGAAAGTATTGCGATCATGTCAAAAATTCGATGTCTTGATGTTTTGGTCTGTCTGTCTGTCTGTGTAGCGATTTTAAGCATGAAAAAAATGAGCTATTGGATTGAAATTTTATATTTAAGTTCCTCCCGGACACTCAAAATAAGCTTTTGAACAAAATCAGCCAAAAAGTACTAGTACTTTACTGATGTACTTTTTCAGTTTTTTTCCGATTTTCTCTCCAACGAGTTTGATTAAAATTCATAAATTAATTATTTTTTAAATGCTCTTTGTATATTCTCATTTTGTCCTTGAAATCTTTTGAAGCACACTTTGCCCTTGTACATACTTCATAGGAAGAAGTTAAAATTTGTTCAGTTATTTTCGATTTTCTCAAAATTCGCTCCAACGATTTTGATTAAAATTCAAAATTTAACTATTTTTTTATATGCACTTTAAAAAGTATATGAGTAAAATTTTTCGTGAAAATTGTTTGATGTAGACCTATGTATTTCAGATTTTTACTTATGAAGCAAGTGGTCAATGTTTGGAACTAAGGTGCTATGGGAAACTAAATATATCTCGATACAAAAAATCTGGTGTGACTGTTCGCACAGAACACATCTTTCTCTTGCAGAAGGGTAAGAGAATGTTGTGTGCTGTGCGCCCAATCACACCAGATTTTTAATAAACTTCTTAATCAAATATAAAAATTCTTTTAAAAATTCTTTTTTTTTTTTTTTAATAAAATTTGTTAAAAAATCTTTTCTTCTTTCGGTGTGAATTCGTTTAGAGTTTTTTAATGATAGTCGATAATAAGTCTCTTCTTTTTTTAGGACTTATAATTATACCCCCCACCCCCTCCCTCCCCCTCCACAGCAGCTATTAAATTTTTTCAGCTGTTACTATTTGGGGGGCATCTACTCTAAGGACACGTGTGGGGAATGCATTTAATTGCACACCTCCTCTCATCCCTATGACCTTTGCCTTTCGGGATTGTCAGTGCTGTCTGCCATTTCGGCCCAATTAAAATCTCAGTTTGTTTGGCTTCCTCTTTATATCCACATACATACAGAAGGGTTCTGAAATAAACCATTAAGAGGAAAAATTTTAAAAGCCGAGGGGATGAAGATTAATAAACCCATTTCACCTCTCCCTCTTTTACTCTAAAAAAAATAAACTTAACACTTTATTTATTTATTTATTTTATTTAATAAATGCACTTGTTTAAAAACAAATATTTTCTTATTTAAATCATTAACATAAAGACTATAACTTAAAAAGTCCATTATTTTAGGAATTTTTTCGGGCTCAAGTTCATGGGCGTAACTAGGGAATTTGGATGGGGGGGGGCATGGGACCAGCCATCCTCCCAGGGGCCTGGAAAGCCCCATATTGACTCAATTTTTCTTGGGCCGAAGAGCCTTCTGGGAGCCGACCCCCCCCCCACCCCCACCGGGAACCCCTAGTTACGCCCATGCTCAAGCTGAAGAATCGGTCATAGGTCACATTATAATGAGATGTTTCAAAACTTATGAAAGGTGACATATATAATTATATTTAGGAATTTTTGACTTTATTTTACTTATAAATGTAGCCTATATGGAATTGCGAAAAAAATTTCAATTGCAAGTTTTGCAACTTCGTTGCCTATTTATTTTTCATTAATTCATAGTGAAAATTGAAATAAATGGACCTTTTTTTCTCTTATTCATTTTGATAATAAATTATTATAAATACGTGATTTGCTTGAAATGGGAAATGATATAATAATCCCTTTGTGCTCACACACACACACACAATGCCTTCTCACACAGACAAGAATTTATATAGATATATTTTTCTACATGTTTTGATACTTGTTGTTACAGGTTTCGAGCGGCTCCAAACCTGTGTCCTCTCGCCAGTCAGTAAGGCAGAGCATGCCGCCTCAGCCTCCACGCAGTACCCGTGCTCGTCGTTATAATTCCAGAAATCCTTTATTTGGTGAGTATCTCTTTAAAGTTTTACAATTCTATTTCATTTTTAAATTAAATATGTGCTGATATATAAATATTTGACAAATTTACTCTCGAAATGAATTCATTTCATTCAATACACATTTACATTAGTAAGATTTAAACTTTCGACCGTTGGTTCTCGTTGAAACATTTTGTAAATTAAAATTAAATATTCAAATTAAACACTAAGTTATTTGTTTCAAAGGTTTTATTAATTAAAAAACTAACACTTGATACGTATTTCGACAATTCCTTGTCATCATCAGAAGTGATTACATTTGAATTTGTATTTGCGTTTGTTGGACTAGAAATTGAGAAATCCAGTTGAATGAATTTTTATAAAATTTCATATTCCTTTTACATTTCTATAGAAGAAATAACATTTTATCGAAGTCATCAGATTCAGGGTTCGAACCTAAAATTACCAAATTATACAAGAAAAAATTTAATATTAATAGAATATATCTATTAAATTTAATCATTGGATTTTATTAGGCACTGACTTCTCTTGGGTAAGAGCGAATAGGGCATTTTAAGCTGCGATATTAAAAATATAGTATTATTATTATTTTTTTTTTTGTATAGAATTTTTTTCTCTCTCTCTTGTTCATTCTCTATTCTTAATTAAACTCAAAAACATTTGTGTTGCTCTATTATGTTCTGCTATGTCTATGTTATGTGTCGTTTGCCATTTAGTACTCGCTTCCTCTCTCTCACTCTACATTCTAAAAAAATTCCTGCGAGTGCAGTTAAGGTTTAATTAAAATATTATATGAAATTGTTGCAAACTTGCTATTTTACTCTTGCACTCCTTTCTGGACACACGTAATAGTTGCTAACTCCTTTGCTACTTTGACGCAAGAGCCCTTTATTTTGATATAATATACTAAAACAAAAAATGTTACACAAATTATCTTTAAAATGATTAATTATTCTAAAATCTTATTTTAGAATAATATTATTATACTTTAAATATATAAATGAAATAAAATTTCAGTAACACCGTATTAATTTTAAATTTTTACCTCATTTCTAATTAAACTTGTTAGTTAGTAGAATTTAAATTAAATAGGCTTTGTGTTGTTTCGTTATTTATATTCTTACACTCTCTTACACATATATATATATGTAAATTCGACGTTGAGATTTTGGTGGAAATACACGTTTTGAGATCTCTGACATTCAAAAAAAACTGTGTTCCAAAAAATAGCCTGTCTGACTGTGTTTGAAACAAAATATCTCAAGAACGAAAAGTGCTACGAGGTTGAAATTTTATATTTAAGTTACGTACCCTCGTATCACGCCAAATTTTTTCAATTTGCTCTAATGATTTTGGTATAAATTTTTATTTCATTTCGCCCTGAAAAATTGTTTGAAGCACACTTTATTTTTGTACAATAGGAGGCACAAGTGCCTAATATGCTCGAGATGGAGCCTTGAGCTTAGTCAACCAAACCAATAAAACAATAAATAAATCAACTCTTTTCAATGCAACTGAAGAGAAAAAGCTATTTTACGACAATAAGTCCAACAGCTAAGCATTTTGGTTGCCTAAGCTCAAGGATCCACTGTACTTCATGTGAATAATTACCATGGTAACAAATATACATATTTTACACTCAAAGTCTTACTTCTACTGAGTACGTTGAAAGCAACCACGAGTTACCCGAGCCAGGACTGGCATTTCTTCCTTTCCTTTATGTTCGCCTTTTTCATATCAAGCGTCAGGCCGTGAGAGGGTTTGGCTTGCTTTTCTCTCGGTTTTATTTCTTTATAGATTAATTTTGCCGACCCGAAATAAGGGTAAGGCCAAGTTAGAAGAAGAAGAACAATTTATTATAAATTTTTGTTCAAGGTTACTTTTGGAGACTAAATATATTTCAACACAAAAAATCTTTTTCATCACACAACTTTACCTAAGTTAAGAGAAAGTTGTATGCTGTGAGGTTAGTCACAACAAATTTTAAAATTAATTTTTCATAATCTTAATACTTTACCATTACGGTAAAGTAAAATTTGTATCATGGAAATAGGCCTATAAATAAAAAATTTACTTATTTTCCGTCTTTTCCTGATATTTTTATCTAAATAAAACCCTTTTTGAATGATTTTGATTAATCTTAATAAGCTTGTCTTTTGTTTGAATTCAATTTCATTTCCTGTCAATTTAACCTTCGATTAATTTTCCTTTAAAGGTCGATATTTTTTCCATTAACGAATATTAGATTGTTTTTATTTATTTCTATCAAAAAAGACAAGAGCATAAAAGTTAATGAATGAAGAAAGGGAAAGTCTTCTCTCATCACAAATATGTTGTCATTTTATTGTCTTTTTTTTATATACTGTATATCGAACCTCTTAATGTAATAGAGAGATTGTTATCTTCGGACATCTTCTTTTATGTCTGAAACGCACTCCATTCAGCTGTATTTTTTTTTAATGGTCTTACTTGGCACCAGATTTTATTTAGAATATTATATTACTGCGGAGGAGTCGATTCGCACCAACCAAAATAAACTCTAACAAAAAGCTTTGAAACAAAGAAAGGGAGACTAGACTCGTGGGGGATGCACTGTATAAACTAAATGGAAAAATGTGGTGGAAAACAAATGGTGGAAAAATTTTTAGTTAATCATAATTTTTTTTCCAAGGTCTTTTTAGGGAACTGATTTCTGTAGTCTTCGTTCATAATTTGGCTTTGAAATGAATACGCAATTGGAACTCCTACAACCTCCAATTATAGGTTTTTTTTTTTTTTTATTCCCCTCTTTCGGCTGCAGAGGCCATTAGGGTTTTTAATTTTACATATATATTAATCACATTTATAATACCGATGGCTACCGGGGACGTTCTACACGCTGACTATAGGTTATTTGAAATGAATATACCACCAAGAGGGGGAAGTAAAGGAAGAATTTACATCTCCGAAATTCAAAAAAAAAATTTTAGCCCGCCTACTGGGTTCCCTTTTGGGTCATTTCATGTCAAATCATCCAGCCATGTGACCCAGCATCTCAGATTTGGATGACATTTTTTTTATTTGTTGCTTTTACCATCCTTAGTAAGAATCCAAAATTATATTACAATATTCCTAATACTTTTTGAGAAAAAAAATCATAAAGTTGGTAAAATGAGATTGGGAAGCCTTTCCGAGTCTCCTAGTTGAAGTGACATTTTTTTAGAAAATAAAAATATAATAAAAAAAAACTTTAA
>JAKCPI010011008.1:0-24468 GCA_023213315.1 Euborellia annulipes | reverse complement strand
AACGCCTACTATCCGAAAAAAAAGTTTCACTTGCATCGTGGTTTCATAAAACCACACAATGATTGGATGTTGGTGCAGGGGAAGGAGTGCGAAGGAGCCTTGCAGCCAAAAAGGGATTAGGGATAGGCGACCTTTCCCTCTGTAGGACATCACAGGACACTCACTTTTCCTAACGAGCTTGGCAATTATAAACATAAATTTTTTCCAATTACAATATTGAAAGAATAGATTAAAATAAAATTTCTTATCTATCAATTACATTCCCCCCCCCCTTTCTTTCTTTCTTTGTCCATTCATGGGAGAGATAATGATCAGGAGGTGAACAAAACACACAAAATGGCTGTGTCATCATCTTTAAACGAAATTGTTTTTAATTTGATAATGCGGTTTATTTAATTGCATTGTTATTAAGATAATTATGAATTAACTAGCTGCACGTTGGCGGCGGGCCAGGCCAGCACAAGACTGTTTTCTTAACAAGGAAATCGGGATAGGTCTCCGAGGAGACAAAACTGTAGAACGCCCGCCGGAAACCATCAATACTGATTTATTTCTCATATGAAGATTGTAAACTCCTAATAGCCGAAAGAAAAATAATTAAAACTGGCTGCCCAGCCCATTTAGTGAAGAAGCAATCGTCAAAATATTAGAACTCGAGATTTTAATGATTAGACCTCTCTGAATCCGAAGCCATTTTGGTGTGTGTGTGGGGTGTGTGTGTGTAGTCACGATTCTTTTTTTGGAATGGGTGCATAAGGTCCGAAGACCTACAGTACAATGACCAGTGGTCACATGCAGCCAGGAAGAAAATAAAAACAAAAGGAGAAGCATAAAAGGGGAACTCAACTGCGGGAACTGAGAAGATGCCTGTTGAGATTAGACTTGAAAGTCTGAAGATTGTAGGTTTTGGGGTAGATAGACGCGGGGAGCTTGTATAAAAAAATTAGGAAGTTGTAAGAGCCAATTGATCAAAAATGCGTTGGAAATTTACTTCTTTGAAGAGCTGGTTCTTCTAGCAAGTATTTCATAAAAAAATAATAAAAATATTTTTATTATTATATTTTAAATTATTATATGTGAAAAAACTCATTTTTTTAACTCGGGTCTTGATTACTATTTGTATGGTTTGCTATCCGTCGGATAAGTATGCTAGATAGCTAGAAGTGAAGCAACCGGCCCTAATAAATCAAACCTTAAATAAAACTAGAATATTATTCTCTCTTCTTTGCAGGCCACCCAGAATCGTAATAATAACGCAAGGACGAAGAAGTGATTTATGCAAGTAAAATGTAAAATGTGTGTAGAAATAATTTCTTTGTCAGAAAGTTTGCGTGTCACAAAGCACAAGCAAGAAGACACACACTTATTCCCTTTTGAAATATGAATTATGCCTGCACCCATTCAAAGTATAATTTATTATATTCGTCCTTGAATATCGCCATATCAACATGGAAATCTTCTCTCTTTTTTATTTCATTTTAATAAATAATAGAGAATTACGATATTGATAGTAATTGTACATTCACGCCAACAGATTTCGAAAAAAACTTTTTATTCTGAATTGTGTTAATATTTAAATTGATATAATAAAACGATAAAATTTCTCTTGATTGATCTTGGATTAGTATAGGATATTATTTATTTATTCAAAGATTAATGAAAAAAAATCTAAGTAGGAATTTGAAAGAGAGAAGGGCGGCGTTAAGGCGTAATAATAAAAAAAAAAGGGGAGAGGATGAAGGAATTTGAATATCTTGCTTAGACTTTCTAAAATAGTTCTATTTAATTAATCTCAACATTCATAACCTAAAAAAAAAAAATAAGTTTTGATTTTAGGCCGAACGAATAGGCTACGAAATGAAATGGTCTCGTGGCAGGGGCATTGTAATGTGGGTGGCGTAGCCAGCAGGCGACGCAGCATAAATTTGCTCGAAGCATCGATTCAAATAGCATAGATAATGTATAAGGAATGACAAATACTCACGCCCCTCTCAAAGGCAGGCAGACGAAAGCTCAAGAGAAGAGATTTGCGATCCGAGGCCGCCTCTATGCTGATAAAGATTTCCAAAAAGAGAGTCGAAAACTCAGCAGCTTATCTAGTGAAACCATGCAGTGAAACTTAATTTAAACACAGAGATCACACATCTTGTTTATATATATATATATATATATATATATATAACTACATCTCTTGAATCTCGAGCAATATGTTTAATATTCTTTGCCTTTTAATTGTTTGATTTTTCACATTTTTCTTTTTTAATTAGAAAAAATTTTTTATCTTTTTTTTGAATTCTGAGTCAAATTTTCTAAATAAATTAGGCCTACTAGCTAATATATTTAGATTTTAATTGAAACAAAATAAAAATATAATTTTTACACTGAATAATACGACACTGTAATCTTTAAAAAATCTTTTGTATACGATAATACGAATGAAACTTACGAGGCTGAAGAAAAAAAAAATTCACAATATCATCTGTATTAATTTTTTAAATATATTTAATTAATCTTAATTTGTTGAGAAATAGAATTTAGGTTAAGTTTTATTTTAATAAAAAAAAATAATAATAATTTTATAAATCTAAGAAACAAAAGGATTTGCTCTGGTTTCGGTAAATCCCCATTTTTTTCTTTTATCTTCGTAATATTAGAAAATAAAAAAGGGAAACTTTAATATTTCAGAGAGAGAAAGGATAAAGGAGAAATAGAACCCTGTTAAGGTTATATATTTTTGCTTTCTAACCCCATTTATATATAAATTTATTATATTACAAAATTAAAATTTTACTATGCATTTAACAATTTTTTTTTTATATGTATAAAATATCTAATTACCAACCCTGTTTGAATATTAAAATAATAATTTTTTTTGAGAAGGAGATTGTTTAATGAAATCATTTTATTAAAAAAATAATTTAAACAATCTCAGAGCGAGTTGTATATTAAATTTCATGCTTTTACACTTATCCAAAAATATAAGTATAAGCATGACAAAAAATAAATTGAAAGTCAATGCTTACATTTTTTAAAATTGATTCTTTCAAATATTTATTTGTTAAATTAAATTTTACGATTTCAAACGAAAGGGCATTTCACGAGTTATAACAATCAAATGATATATTATTGAAAATTCTTTTCTTTGTTAAGTTTATTATTAGGAATTGGATTTAAGAAGGAATATCTTTCTATAAATTTGTTTTTAATAACAATTAGAATAACATTATTATAATATAATAATTAAAAATTATATTATTGAAATAAATAATAAACATTAATAAAGCCTAATTATCAACTATTGGCATTTAGCGTGAAAAGTCACTTTTAAATTCTGTTTTAAAATAATCAAATACTTAAATACGTAGAATAAAAGGTTTTTTAATATTTATTAACTCATATCAAGGGGATTATGCGTAGTTTGATTGCCTGCCATCACAACCCTTTTTTGAGTTAATAAAGATTTATTAGAAAATAAATATTCGAGCTCAGAATTTTTTGCGGATTTCGACAAGCTGATTCCAGTACATTATATTTTTAATCAGCTCTAGTAATTCAGGTAGCCTGGGTTTTATTTATTCAGAGTGACTTCTAGGCCATTCCTTTACAATTTTAGTATACAAATATGACCCTTGTTTAAACAAGTTTTTTTATCTAAAAATTAAAATCTTGGCTTCAAAGCTTTTCTCTTATGTTTTAACTAAAAGTGACAAGAATAAAACTTATATTTTCCTATTCTTCTACATCATCCTATAAATCGATCAAATAAATTAAAAGAAACTATTCATGTTACATTCTAAAGTTTTTAAGTTCAATTCAATATAATTTTCTGTCTTTTTTGTTTCCAATCACTGTAACAAATTTAAATACACTTATTCGGTGAATTCAGAATACTCAACTTATGTGAAACTCAGTGTGAACGGTGAATGCTTCTGACAAGAAGAAAATATTCCTAAAACAAACATGATAATTATAGTGCATATTTTAAAATAAAAAAATTTATTTATTAAAAATAATAATTAATTTTAATAAATAATAAGTGATTATTACTAATTAATTGTTGTTCATTGTTTGTATGTGTTTCTAATTTAATAGCAATTGCCAATTTATGAAAAATTAAAAATTAGAAAAAGTTTCTAATTTTTTATAGTGGTGGTTGATTTTTTTTTGTATTTTGTAGCGAGCCTGATGATTCCATTTTGCTCTCATATATAAATATCATGCAAATCGGGCTAAAGATCAAATTTTCATGGTAGATTAAAAAAAAACATCTTAAATATGGAGTAACATACACAAAAAGTGAAATTTCGTTATTATTCTCTTATTCTAAATAGTTGTTAGTTATTTCAAATAAAAAAAAGATAATTTTTTTTCTAACGGTAACTATCAATTAACAAATTTTAATAACGATGATATTTCAACAAATAAAGAAGAGAGAAGCTTTGATGAATTGAAATTAAAAAGGGAAATGGCATATTATTATGCAAATTCCATCTCTTTAATTGTTTTATTAGTAATAGAGAGAATTTTCACAGATTTAAAAGATAGTTTTCATTCTAAATAAAGAAATTATCATCTAATAACAAGAAAGAAGTAATTTTATGTTCTTTATTTGTTATGTTATATCACTAAAGATATAAAAACTTTAAAGAAAGATTTTTCACTTTGTTAGTAACTTGCACGGCTAAGTGCATATAAAGGGAAGTGAGTTTTATCGGTGTAGGTTGAGGGTCCGGTTGGGAAGGACAGCACGCCTAAGTCCCAAAGGCTGGAGATCCTGGGTTCGATTCCCGGGGGCTAGGAGTGTTTGGCCTCCATAAAAATGTATATTTATATAAATGACATGGACAAGGAGACTTCCAAAGATATGCTTAAACCAAATAATAGACAACAGAAAAACCAACACAGTGGGCGAACAATTTGGAAAACTCTGGAGGAAACCCGGACCTAATCGGCACAATAAGAGAGGAAGACGACGATCAAACGGCGTCAAAAATGGAAGAAACATTAGAGAAGACAATAGAGCAAGAACTACAACTGGATTGGAGGGCAAGAGACAAATCAACCTATTGCAAATACTACGAAGAGAACCGTACCTGGAAGACAAAAAAATGGGGAGAAAAGACATGGTGGACAAGAATAAGAAGCGGGAACATTCTAAGAGACATGACATACGGAGACAGACAATGCAGAGGTTGCAGAAAAGAAACAGAGACGATAGAACATGTATGGGAGTGAAAACGAAGATAGGGCGTATAGATAAGAAAAATGGAATAAATAAGTAAATAAATATAAATGAATAAACAAATTTGTATTTTTCCTTTAATCTTCATGGCAATGGGTCGTTTTGATAACTTACCTATCCCAACATTAAAATAGCCTCCCCTATCGGGAAATCCATGTTGTTTGTCCTTCAGCATTAAAACAGCTGAAGGACAAACACCATGTATTTCCCCATAGGGAGGCTATTTTAATGTTGGGGTAGGTAAGTTATCAAAACGACCCATATATAGATAGACTAGTCGCTCCGCCCCCCTGGAACCCCCTCGCCTTTTCTTAATTATGAAAATAAAAGTAAAAAATAATTTACAGTGGTAAATTCAAAGGGACGCTCTCACTGTGGATTTCCTTTCACTGATCAAACACAATCTTGAAATTATACATTTTAATAATAAATAAATTATCATTACTATTCTAATCCAGTGCCTGCTTGAGGATTTGTTTACATTCATGGAATACATCAATGCAAAGAATATATATAAATATTTCTCTATACATATTTCCTATGGGAGAAATCGTAAATTAAAGAATTAACAACTCAAAAACCGAAAGTGCTAGGGACAAAAACGTATTTTTCCCTGAATGCTGAATACATATATTTAATTATTATTTTTCTACGATCAGGTCGTAATTTTTATGCGTACAGACAGACGGACATACAGGAATCTCTGTATAAGCTCTCTTATTACTACGTACAGTGAGAGCTAAAAATTATCAATACTAATTCCAATCCAGTGCCTGCTTGAGGATTTGTTTACATTCATAGAATACACAAATGCAAAGAATACATAAATATTTATCTATACATTTCCTATGATATATCTATATAATTTATAAATAAATATAATTAATACCTATTAATAAATAAATTATAATTTATGATAGAATAACTCATCAACTAATTAAATATTTTGAAAGTGTTATTAATACTAGAATCTCCACGGGCCTCTATCCAGGTCAGTCACTCAGACGGCCCACTGTGGTGTGAAGAAAACCTGTGTCCCGCCATCCCGTCCCCCCTTTATTATATGTACAAATCTAACCCTCGAGGGTTCTACTAACATTTATATCGCAGTAAATGAATAAATATATTTGTTCTGCTCATTTATTTTAATTAAATAGAATAAATAAATCATCTGGATAAAATTAAAAATTAAAATCACTAGATTCTGCCGAATAAAATTTAAATATTTCCACCCTGTAATATGGCCGAGGGAGGAAAAAATAACTCTTCCACCTTTGTCAGGACAGGGGGAATTCCCCGAACTCCGCCTAAACAAGAACAAATAGAGAAGAAAAGAAGAACAGGCGACTCCGAAAAAGATAATATACTTTTTGATATTTTGGAAGAGATAAGAGGAAGCAGAAAGGATATGAATGAAATTAAAACAAAAATATCCAGCATAGAGGAAAAAATGGAAAATATGACTGGAAGGATGGGAGAGATGGAGGAGGAGTGGAGGAAGAGGGACGAGGAAGGACAGAGAAGAATGAATGAAATGGAGAAAAATTTTGATTTATTGAAAAAGGAAAATGAAGAAATGAAGAGGAGGTGGGAGAATCTAGAAAGAAGTAATAAAAGGCTTAATATAATTATAAAGGGCGTGAGGGAGGATAACCAACATGAAACAAAAAACCAAACAAAAGAAATTGTACAGAAATTACTGGGGGATAGATTCTCAACAGATGAGGGTGAAATTGAGTCTGCTGAAAGACTGGGAAGAAAGTTTGAAGGAAAAAATCGAAATATTATAGTCAAGCTTGGTGATATGTCAGAGAAAATCGAAATTTTAAAGAAGAAGAAGGAAAACTTGAAAAACACAAATATATTTATAAACGAAGATCTAACCAAAGAAGAGAGAAGAATTAGAGGAATCTTACTCAAAAGGGCAAAAGAAGAGAGAACATCTGGTAACAGGGCAACACTAAGAGGAAATAAACTACTGATTAATGGGACGTTATATGAACTTAAAAACGATGGCATTAAGGAAGAGCTTACTCCAATGGCAAAAAACTATCAAAATCCTATGGACGTAGGTCGAAACATATAAAGGTACAAAATCACAATATTAAGATAATGCTATGGAACTGTCACGGATATAAAAATTTTGAAGAAATTGAAACAACTGATCCAACAACACGTAAAGATTTCGACATAATCTGTTTAAACGAAACCTGGCTAACAAAACCTCCAAAACTGAACCTATATCTAGAAAATAAGTACAATATGATATACTCAAATGCAGTCAAAGACAAATCTAAAGGTAGAGCAAGTGCTGGCCTCCTAATATATTTAAGAAAATATTTAAAATCAACAATCATAGAGCAGAATAATATGTGGATCTTGGTGAAAATCGACACAGAACATATTACATTTACCTTGGGACTAGTTTACTTCCCCCCATCAAATGATATAAAGGTTTGTCTGGATCTCCTCCAGGATTCCTTAAACGGCCGAACTGAGAACTTTATTATATTAGGAGATTTCAATGCAAGAATTGGTTCCCTGAACCAAATGGATGGTGAAATATTGGAAAATATCAACATGTTTGAGGAGAGAGTAACATTAGATAATACAATAAACCCAAGAGGGAGGTATCTGACCGAATTTATGGAAGAAAATGGATTTCTCGTGTTGAACGGAAGAACTTTCGGAGACACTCCGGCCAGGCCTACATTTTTGGGTACTACGGGAAAATCTGTCATCGACCTTTGCTGGGCAGATCTTTCTGCCGCACACTTGATAAAAGACTCGGCTACTCTCGATGTGTCTCTTAATTCAGATCACATACCCTATACGATAACTCTTTGGGAAAATTCTGCGATGGAAGAACAAAAAGTCCAGAGCAGGGAAGTCGAAAGTAAATTGATTTGGAAGCCTCATCTATCTCATAAATATAGCAATATAGTGGAAATAAAATTGAGTGACTGGAACCTGGAAGCAGACGTTAATAATTTTATCAATATAATAAAAAAAACCGCTGAAGAACTGGATATGAAAAAAAATATTTTTCAGAACAAAAAGAATATAAAAGAGAAGAGGCCATGGTATAATGAAGAGTGTAAGGAACTAAAGAAAGAAGTAAAAATAATGTACAATAGGGCTAAAAGAGACGGTTTTGAAGAAGATTGCACATTACAATATGTGGAAACCAAGAAAAAATATAGGAAATTTATAAAATTGAAGAAAGATGAATATTCTTCTTATCAAATTTCTATGCTATCTACATCAAAAGACCCTAATACCTTTTGGAATACTTTAAATGAAATGAGGACAAGGAAATATGCTACTAACACAATATCAATAGAAGAATGGCAAGAATATTTTACCGCGTTTTATAAAGAAAAAAAGGTGGAGAACTACATATGGAACCTGGAACCGAGTCACTCTTTTTTGGATTGTGATATTGAGATGAGTGAAGTGGTTAACGCCCTAAATAAACTTAAGAACAAGAAGGCGCCGGGATTGGATCAAGTTTCTAATGAATTTCTTAAAAATTTAAATATGAACGGGAAAAAATATCTTCTTAAAAGTTTAAATTTTATATTTAAAAATGGAAATATACCTAAAACATGGTCAGAAACAAAAATGGTGTTATTTTTTAAAAAAGGAGACGCAAACAACCCTGACAACTATCGAGGTATCTCTTTATTAAACACGATTACCAAACTGTTCACTGCGATTTTAAGTCAGAGACTGCTCATATGGGCTGAAGCAAATAAAATAATCCCTGAGTGCCAATCAGGATTCCGGAAAAGAAGAGGATGTAGTGACAATATTTTCGTATTAACATCAATTATAGGCGGCTATCTCAGATTGAAGGGACGTAAAGTGTACGCTGCCTTCATAGATTTCAAACGCGCTTTCGATTCGATTGATCATCAGGCACTTTGGAAAAAACTACAGAACATTGGAGTCAGCAACAGAATGATTCATTTAATTAAAAAAATATATGATAACGCGGAAATGAGAATTCAAATAAATAACACCCACTCCGCGAATATTAAAATCACCAAGGGAGTCCTACAAGGGGATTCATTGAGCCCCCTACTATTCATATTATTTATATCGGATCTTCCCGACTTTCTATCTGAAAATGGCGCAGGAGTCAATATAGACGAAAATATCAACATTTCAGCACTACTGTACGCCGACGATTTAACCTTATTGAGTGAGACACCAATCAAACTGCAAAAATTACTGAATTCCCTCCATAAATATTCGGACAACAATCATCTTGAAGTAAATAGGGAAAAATCAAAGGTTATGATCTTCAGGAGAGGGGGAAGAAATCCCGATGACCTTGAATTCAAGTACGGAGGAGTAGAACTTCAAATAGTCAATGAATTCTCTTATCTGGGTGTAACGCTGAGTTCATCGGGTTTATTCTTAAAAGCAGCGAAAGAAAGAACAAACAAAGCTATTATGGCAATGCCTGGAATTAAATCTCTGATCAGAAGGGCGAAGATTGACACATATCAGCCCATTCTGAAGCTCTATGAGTCAATGATAACAAGTGTTCTTCTTTATGCATCCGAAATATGGGCTCTCAATTATCAAGATGTTATTGAGAGAAGTCAAGTGATTTTTTTTAAATCTCTTTTCTTCCTGAACACGACGACACCAGGTTACGTCCTAAGAAGTGAGTTTCAACAACCAAAAATTATTACCTACGCCTACAACAGAGCGATTGGATGGCTTTGCAAAATTTTGACGATGAACGATGAACGTCTCCCAAAGGCATGCTTTGCGAGAATGCTGAAACTCTCCGAGGCGACAAGCGTCGATAAAAGATACAATTGGGCGCAACAATTAAAAGAGGTTTTTCATATGATTGGTGAAGACAAATTATGGAAAACACAGGACCCGCAAGCCATAAAAGAAAATATCCCCTTAATGACTCAAAAATTGCAGATGCATTTTTATAGAGAGGACATGGAAAGATCGAGGAACTCTCTATATTGTAAATATTACGGGTTAGCCAAAGAGCAAAGCCACCTGCTCAATATAAGACTTCCCTTGGTGAGGCGAAGCGTCCTTCATCAAATAAGAACCTGCAATGAAAGAGAGATAAAATTTTATATCAAGGGGAATACATATAAAATAGATCCGAAATGTGTATGCTCAATATGTAATACGGAAGAATTGGAAGATCTCGCACATATCCTGATTGGCTGTCCACTGTATGCGGAGTTGCGGGAGGTTCGGTGGAGACTCGGGATATCTGATAACGTGAAGAAGGAGCAATTATTGGAAGATATAATCAACCCTACGACATCTATGGAGATCGCCCGGCTCTGCAAGTATATCGAAAGCGCAATGAGAATAAGAGCGTTCATTTGTAACGAATAAGAGGAGGATTTAAATATAAAAAAAAAAAAAAAAAAAAAATTTTATTGTCAAATTCATTGTCTGCATTTTTGTTTTGAATTTTGTAAAAATAGGAGAAAGACACTCCAACCCATGTAAGAGAAAAAATTTCTCAAACATGTAAATAAATAATAATAATAATACATTTCCTATGGGAGAAATCGTAACTTTAGGAATTAATAACTCAAAAGGTTATAGGAATTTCAAGATGAAAATAATTTTCCTGTAATCCCTTGAAGGTCCTCTATAAAATTTCGTTTCAAAATTCCCAAATAGAGCGTGACAGACGGACATTAGCGAATTATATAAATAGATGACCCCCCTCTTTAAGAAGATTGTTCCTCTGTCTGTATTATTGCAATGGGATGTCGGTCTCAGGCCGAGAATAAATTAAAAAAAAAAAGACATTGGAATTTTTCCCACATCATTTTACCTCTTTGATCATTGAGTAAGCAAAAGACAGTTTAGACATCCCATTCAAGAAGATGAATGACATTTGCAAGTGCAAAAAATAAAGGTAGAGAGAGACGTGTGCCATACATGGCCTTTTTCACTCAACAAGCGCCAAGGTTGATGACAGTTGAGTAATAATATCTCCAACGTAAAAGTCACAGGATTCCTGTTTGCAATTAAAGATTGATTAAAAAAAGAAAGAATTCGGCAATCACTTTCTCCTTTATTCTACTCTACAAATAAATTCTTATCTTAGAAAATACGAGAAAGAGACTTTTGTTTTTTCTTAGGATCGGTAGCTTCATCTTTATGCGTGCTAACGTTCTATACCGAGGGTCGCGGGTTCGGATCCCAGGCAAGGGCGGATCCAGAGGTGTTTCTCGGGGGGGGGGTATCTGGGGTGATCCGTCGCACTAGCACACTATTTTTTCTTAATTTCGGCAATTTAAAGGCGCATTGTTTGTCAGAATATAAATACAAATCAAATTTTTAAGTATTAATATTTAAAATTTTACATTAAAAATAAATTTTTTTGCGAAAAAATGTTTTTTTAAGATAAATTTTTCTTTGGCTGGAGACTGTGTATAATATTGGTGATGGGTAGGCAGCCAGGATTAGAAATAAAACACGAAATTTTATCTCATTCTACTCGTCGACGTTTCGGGTGCTAATCGCCCCCTTCCTCAGGACTGAGCAGGTGTCAATTATAACAAAACGATGTCATTTGTTGTGATTTAAACATTTTTATTACAATGTGTAATTTTAAGTAGCAAGTATGCTTTCATTCAATACAAGGTGTTGTTGAAGCAAATGTCTCGATTAGAAATCGAAGCATACTTGCTACTTAAAATTACACATTATAATAAAAATGTTTAAATCACAACAAATGACATCGTTTTGTTATAATTGACACCTGCTCAGTCCTGAGGAAGGGGGCGATTAGCACCCGAAACGTCGACGAGTAGAATGAGATAAAATTTCGTGTTTTATTTCTAATCCTGGCTGCCTACCCATCACCAATATTATAAAATGTTTTTTTATTTTAAATCTCGGGGGAGGAGGGGGGGGGGTAATTACCCCTTTACCCCCACCCCCTTGTACCCGTCCTTGCTGCAAGCCGACCTTGAACCCTGAAATGATACCATTTGCTAATAGGCCCTAACTTTTATTGCCATTTGGTTTCCGAAGTGGTAAAAATGAAAATTTGTACCATTTTGAGGTTCAAAGTCGGACCTAATTTAGCATCTACTTTGAACCCCCCTCAAGTCCTGCTATAGGAGGCTCAATGTCGGACTTAAATTTCGACTCGGGAAAACAAACAAAAATTTTTATTGCTAAAAAATGTATTAATACAAACTATTACATTATTTATTATTTTATGTATAAAATTTTAGAAATCATTTAGAAAATTGCTCGCTGTGGCGTACCGAGGCAGTTGGGGGCCTGGGGCGGTACTAGAAGAGGGTGCCCTATATTGAATTTTTTTTTTTTTGGGGGGGGGGGGGTAAAAATTTTCCCTGATCTCAAAAATTTTTCTGCGAATTTTTTTTTTATTTTTTTTTTTTTTTGTTTGGAACCAAATTTTCCCGTCCGAAAAAATATTTTACCTTTTTTTTTTAGAGACGCTAAATTTTTGCCGCCCGCGGGACATTTACTCTTTCGCGGAACCAAAATTTTTTTCACGTCCCTAGATTCGCCCCTGCCTCAAGGGCCCCGGGGGAGGGCCTTAAAGGGAAATTTTCATTTAATTTTTTTGTTTTTTTTTAAATATATGGGGCCTATGCCGACTCGGGGCCTGGGGCGGACCGCCCCTCCCCCCCCTCGGTACGCCACTGATTGCTCGCTGTGGCTAATATTCGCGCCTCCCTAGAGAGGCGCGCTTCACAGTTTGGAAAACGCTGGCCTAAAAAATCGTGGATCGATTTTTTTTAAGTTCTGAACGCCACTCGGACGCTCTTCGGTACACAAATACAAAAACAAAAGTGAAATTACCTTAAAAACAAAATTCCCATTAAGAGAGCAGACAATTCTTTTCAAATAACAAAAGTAAAAAGAAAAAAAGGAAAAAAATGATTCAATGGACTGCTGGCGCCCGATAGAGTAAAGTCTCTAAATGTCCTTTTCGATGCTGATGATCCCGTGGGGCGCCATGTCCGGGCCGGCCCCAAAAACGGGCCCACGTTTCGAAATGCTGATTGGCAGACGCCGAGTCTCTCGACCGAAGCTCCTGAAATTAAACAATATTCATTTAGTGGGTATTGCCGGGGACAAAGCCTTCCGATTTTGACGTCGCTTAGCAACAGTAAGGAAGGAAAATATTTATATTTTGTTACCATGGCAACCATTTCTCCTATCCTTCCTATGAAGTACAAGAGTAAAGTGTGCTTCAGAAGATTTCAATGGCAAA
The DNA here is from genome assembly GCA_023213315.1 of Euborellia annulipes. Taxonomy (NCBI): domain Eukaryota; kingdom Metazoa; phylum Arthropoda; class Insecta; order Dermaptera; family Anisolabididae; genus Euborellia; species Euborellia annulipes. The sequence goes on along the minus strand of JAKCPI010011008.1, from coordinate 10,960 downwards.
ATGAGAATATACATTTTAAAGAGAATCTAAAAAATAATTGATTTTTGAATTTTAAACAAAATCGTTTGTGCGAATTTTGAGAAAATCGAAAAAAACTGAAAAAGTTCATCAGTAAAATACTAGTACTCTTTGGTTGATTTTGTTCAAAAGCTTCGTGTCACGTCCCATGGGGATGTTTAACTTAAATATAAAATTTCAACCTCCTAGCTCTTTTCGTTCTTGAGATATTTTGTTCACAGACAGACAGACAGACCATGTCGGGAAAACCACTTTTTTGGATTCAGGGGACCTCAAAACGTGTATATCCATCAAAATCTCGTTATCGAATTTTTGACATGAATCCAATAATTAAAGAATTTAATTTAAAGAATTAATTGATTAATAAATATTGATAATAATAAGAAACACTTATAATAGAATTAAAATTATATTCATTAACATATTTTTAAATAAAAAATAACAAAAAATCATCTCGATTTTGAATAAGTATAAATTGTAAATTTACATAATGGACTTGAACATGACAAAAGATAATCATTCTTGTATTTATTATTGTAGGCCCTGAGGATGACTCAATAAGAGAGTCGAAACGTAATACGCGTCCGTTGGCCAAGAAAAGCTGAATAAAATAAAATTATAATTGAAAACTGTAATTTTATTTAAAAAATTATATATATTTCATATATATATATACCAAAATTTACTCACCTAGATCCGCGAGCGGCGAATACATCCTGTTCCTTCGATTAAGTTTATTAAAATAGACAAAAATCGCCATGGATTCTCAAATTCAATGAATCCAATACTTTCTCACCCTATATATTAACATATATAGAGGTAAGAGAAAGTAAAATATTAATATTACGCCAAATATGCTTTTATATCTGAATTTTATTTACTTACTAGACGGAGCTCCGCCTTCGGCGGGGCTTTCTCGCTTGGGGGCTGCGCCCCCTGGACCCCCTTTGCTCGCCTTCCCTTTACATTTTTATATATAGAGATTATTTTAACAATTATTCATGAATTTAAGATTTTTTGTGAATTATATCCTTTCCGGGGCTCTCCCGATACACAGACAAAAAATTTACTCCGATATTTTAGAATTCAAAATGTAAATAAATAAATAAAAAATCGTAAACATGGGTAAATATTTATATTTTGTTACCATGGCAACCCTTTCTCCTAATTTTTATTTTTCTTATTTTAACGGTTAATTACTCATTAACTTATTGTTTTTTGTGAAACAAAACATGTCCGGGACTCTCACAAACATACACAGAAAATTTCATCATAATTGGTTCAGTCGTTTAGGAGGAGTTCAGTCACATACACACGTACAGAAGAATCTATATATAAAAGATATATTATTAGAGAAATCAACAAGAAGGAGAATTGGATTTTTTTTTGCTTTTTTCTCTCTCTCTTTAAATACTTTCACGACAAAGAAGAAAAAGAATAAATATTTATCATTTAAATGCGAATGAATACATTAGAAATCGAAAATTGATTTTGTTTTGTTAAATGGAGACGCCTGCAAGTTGAGACGATAGGCATCCAAACTCACTCGGGAGCAAAGCGTGAAGTATTCTATTCTCCTGTTTATTTCAATTATTAGCCACGCCAATGAGCACTCTAGCGAGATTAAGTCTAAGATCTAGCGAGATTGACAAAATCTAGCTAGATTAGCAGTGAACACACCTCCGAGACTTTCTCTCTAGAGTGATCTCGCTCTATTTGACTGATTAAATAGAGCAGTTGCTTTAGATGCTTTTGACAATCTGAATTGAGTATCTTTTTGCCTTGTTATTGGTTTACTAAACGATCATAGTCTTTGGGGCACATACCTTAAATGTTTTTATACGATTTGAAGTCATCATTATGAATTTCTTTCAAAAGATCAGTAAATATTTCTGCCTTTCTAACCTAACTTCTAACACCGTTTCTTGTTTGTTCGCTGTTCGTGTTTATTTCTTTTCCTCATAATTAGAGCCCGGATTTTTATGCAGCAAAAACCGCTAAATATGCCATATAATATGCAATAAAAGTATTAAAATATGCAATATATATCAAGTAAATGGCTTCCAATTAAAGGTAAATCATGATTTCTTGATGTAAAACTAATCGTGTTTTAATTTTGGAAGGAAATAGTGTAAAAACAAATAATTAAATTTAATGTAAAAAAGAGAAAGTAAAAATATGGTGTGACTGAACGCACCTCAGCTTCAGTAATCGAAAGTTGTGTTCTGTGCTTGACACACCCGAATTTTTTTGTTTAGAGATATATTTAGTTTCCGCAGAGTCGCCCCCGGGTCTGGCGTAGTAAGTAGCGCGCCTACCTCCTATGCCAAACGTCGCGGGTTCGGACCCAGGCAGTCCGATGATTTTATTTAAGCCATTTGGATACCAGATGGCTTAAATAGAAATGCCTGAACCCACAATAGATATATTCTCTACAACGGTTATCGTCAAAGTCTTATATGGCCTAAGTTGCCGAAAAGACTGTATGAATGTGTGTGTGAATGCGAGTGTGAATGAGAAAAAGTGTGAATGTTTTAAAAAAAAAAAAAAAAAAAAAAGAAAAAAAAAATAGTTTCCGCAGATATTTTAGAATTCAAGATGTAAAATTTATAAACATGGAAAATATTTATATTTTATTTTCATGTCAACCATATCTCCTATCTTTTCTATGAAGTACAAGAGTAAAGTGGTCTTCGTAAGATTTCAGGCTCAAACAGACAGAACGCGAAATTCGCGTCGCTTGGCGTTTTTTCAACGCCGCGAAAGGGCGCGAAATGTTGTATAAGGCAAGACTGTATCATCCCCGTCACACAGGGGGCGAACTTACGCGGCGTAAACGCTCTCTTTCGCGCGACAGCTTTTTCGAGTTGTACAAATTTACAACTCCTTCGCGCGAACAGGCGAATCATCAAGATGAGTAATGAAATAAAAAAACTTATAGAGTTAAAAACACTTGTTTTTTCGCCTCTAACTAAATAAAAGTAAATAATAAAATATGTTTTTCTTGGCAGCCAATCTATGATTAGTAAAAAGTCCGAATCGAGATAATTGAATAGTATTATCTTATTCTAATTTACAAGCCTCGAAAAATATTTAATCAAAGTTATCATTAATAAAATAAGATTTAAATAAAATCTAATTTTGCAATGATATTCTATTTCTTTCGTAATATAATACTTTATTTATAAAATATTTATAAATTCATTAAATAAAGGTTGTTGAAACATATACACAATACCGAATCGTACGCCCAGATTATGCTTCCTGTATGGCTTAGCAAAAACGCCTTACGCCGCGAAATGCGCGCGTAGCCTGAGCGTCGCGAATTTCGCGTTCTGTCTGTTTGAGCCTTTCAAGGTCAAAATTAGAAGATACATTTTCATGAGCATTTATAAAATAATTGATTTTTGAATTTTAATCTAAATTGTTGAAGCGAATTTTGAGAAAATCGATTAAAAAAATTAAAATAAAATAAAACGTTTCCTGAAAGATGTTAAAAATATTCAAAAAGTTTAACTTTATGCAATATTCACCAAATATGCAAAAATATGCAATATAGAATTTGAACCCTAGTTCCAAAGGGGCATGATTCGGATAGAAAATTGGTTTTCAGTGACGTACCTATTATCAAATAGAATATGCAATTGCATAGGAATCCGGGCTCTACTCATAATTAATATTATTTCGTTATTAATTTTATTTTTCAATCATATCAATAATTAAAAGATTCAATTACTATATTTTATTTAATAATATAATAATTATTTTGAAATTTAATTTTTAAATTTGTAATAATTTATAATTGAAAATATTTATAATTGAAAAGTTTTGTTGAAATAAAATATTAATAATTTTAATGAATCTAATAGAAAAGAAATAGACTGTATTAAATTTTAATAAGAATGCGTGGAAGACCTTTCCAATATAAGTTTTTCCATAATAACATTAAGTGCATTGCTCGCCTCTATTTAAGGTTGTTCGGATAGTACATCGTAAGTCATAATAGAATCTAAATTTTTTTTAAATAAAATTAAAAATTTGAATGCCAAAATTCCTTATTATAATTTAGTCGTGACCTATCATAGTTTATAATTGGATTAAGTTAATAATTTAATTACCAAAAATAATAAATGAATGACTTTTGATTTGAGCAGTTTTTCACGTAATATAGAACTGGCAACATTGCATTCATCAACTATCTATTTTAAATCTTAAACGCCTTAAATTTTTATTTTATTTAATATATTACAATGTTTAATGCAAATCAGTTTAAACACAATGGACGATTTGCGAGAAAAAATATTGTAAAATTGAAAAAAAAATGTATCTGACATAGAGAAAGAGAATTATTTTATGCGACGTTGCCAGGCTGGTCTGACTCTCGAGAATTCATTATTTTTTAAATATTGGCGACTGTCATTTTGGAGAATTTTTTGACTTTCTTGTTAAAATATCTTTAAAAGCGGTCGGCAGAAACTTTTGGTTTTATTTTTAACGTATTCCTCGGAAGTGAATTAATAAAATGTAAGTTTTTTTGTTTTTGTATCATTTGCACAGATGCCTATATAATTCGATATGTGTGAATTTCGTCGTTATTTCCCATAGGCTACATGTTAAATTTCAATTTTTTAAAAATTAATTACACGATAACCCTGTGTCAGATCTGCTTCAAAATTTTATTTTATACGTATTTGATAGTGATTAATAACATATTAAAAAATTAGCTTTTAATCTACCAAAGTGCTTTAATGTCCGAACAACCTTAATTGATTTGTTTTTATCAAATCCTTTCAATCCCCTAGCTAAGCCACTGGAAGGTACCTAAACGGTCGGTAAGCTGCAAGTTATACAACTCAGATAACTGGAGTATAGCTAGAGAAAACATACGACTGCAAAAGTCTATAGTATACACACCCAAGAGAGTTGTCTAGCTAGACTTGACTCTTGGTCTTCTCTACGGTGCTCTAGCTAGAGCTGAAATCTCTACAGTGTACACACCCAATTAGATTTGTCTAGCTAGAGTAAATAAAATCTAGCTAGATTTTACTCTACAATGTACACGTACCATTAGAGAGATGGGACTCGGATTGGATAAAGACAGACAGACGGACACTCAGCCACTACACATATAGATCCACTTTAAGATAGCAGAATGTTATCTTTTAATAAGTCAGATAATCTATTCTTATCATTAGTCGGCACCTGATTAAGAAAAGGCGAGTGTCCACTGCAGGCGGGCCCGAGCCAGCTGGAGATCGGCTATTTTGCCGTTGAAATCTTCTGAAGACCACTTTACTCTTGTTCTTCATAGGAAAGATAGAAATGGTTGCCATGGTAACCGAATTTAAATCTTTTTCTTTTTATTAGATTAAAAATCAATTATTATTTAATTTCCCATTTATTTTTATTTTATTTGTGTCTTTAATTGTTTCAAAGAAAACATATATGTCTCTCTCTCTCTCTCTCTCTCACTTGCAAACATTATCGTCTCTCTCTACTCTTTTTAAATTCCCTTTCCACCTTATCTTCGCATAGGAACAATGTTAATTTCCTATAGGGATTTGTATGTTAATTTCGATTCAAAAGGGGGTCCCCTTTGGAACTTTTTTTAGGCATTTAAATTTTTTTTTTCCAATTCTTATGAAATTTTGTATTTATTTACGAATCTATATTGTGTATAAAATGTCCAAATATGAGATTAAAATTTTGAAAAATAACCATAGTTTATTTGAAGCAGTCAACATTTAAAATGCAAGTTTGAAACTAAGGTGCTATGGGAAACTAAATATATCTCGACACAAAAAAATCTGGTGTGACCAGCACGGTGCACAACTTTCTCTTACCCTTCGGTAAGAGAAAGTTGTGCACCGTGCTAGTCCCACCAGATTATTTTTAAAAATAATATATTGCAATTTCATTCTCGAATCATTCGGACTGAATTGACCTTTACTCTTTCAACTAAATATTCTACAGTCCTGGTGAGTCAATTATTAATTTTTCTTTATAAAATATTATTGAAGATCAATGACCACTGGGGCTTAAAACCATTCTCCTACCCTACCAATCTTGGAAAATATACCTTAAATAGAATAAATTTATTTATTACATTATTTTTTTTATTTTTCAGATGGCAAACAGTGTAAGAAGAGTCATCACCAGCCTTCACTTCTCATCAACCTGCTAGCTGCTCCTGTTTCTTTTCGTGCATCTCTTCAGGGCTCAAACTGCGCTTCCAGTACCTGCAATACAACTAAGGCTTGTAAATTTTTTATTAGCGGGGCGCAGAGCTAGATATATTTAGGTTTTTTTCAAAATTTCTTTTTTTTTTTTTTTGATTCGACTTCAATAACTTATTTTAAAAAAAAAAAAAAAATAGGATGTATTAATATTTTCTTTCTCCATTCCAGATTCCCTAATTTAACCATTTTTTTCAGAGCCCCAATTCATCGATTGAAGACATCGTGGGATAACAATGGATGTGTATGTAAGTAGGCTTTCTTGTAAAATTTGTATTCTATTACGAATCCAAATTAAAACATCCACCGTGGGACATCATCTTCATGAGACAAAACAAAGTGTTTAGCTTTTAGGTTTATCAGTCATAGGAAGGATATGTGTATTGGGCTATCTCTTCATCTCTTTCTATCTTTTTTTCTTTTTCAGCTTAATTTAAATGTTAAATACACATAATCCTTTAAGTTAGATATACTACATTATATAGAATCTAGGGGGAGATAAAACATTTCTGCGCTCACGCTTTCTTTCTTTTTTTTTTTTTTTTTTGGGGGGGGGGGGGGGGTCTAGGCCTCAGGATCCTCTGAGTATCAACTGAATGTTTTTTGATTGGGGAATGATGTTCTTATACTGGCATAGGTGTTGTTATTCTTTCCCCATTGTTCCCAAATAGGACGGCAGTGATTGGGGCACTGCAACGTTAGGTTATTAGGATAGGGATTCCCAGAAAAGAATGTCTATTCCCTAATTGACTGATGTTCAGGAGAAAAAAGAGGGATTCTCTATTAACGCGTTTTTTGCAAGAAAGATTATCTAAATCTTTCTATCGAAAACCGGTCGTCCACTGGATTCTTGGCCTGAATGTTTTAGTAGAGGGTAGGTTAGAGGCGGAGTGGTGCGCTCTTTGGATAGGATAGGTGTTGTTTAGCTTTTTTATACATTCCGACCCTCACCATACTCTTACTGAGGCATTCAGGTCCTTGACTCCGGTCTTGTACTTACCGGGATTCGCATCCTAACACCGTTTTTTCTATTTTCATTTCTTCTTCAACTTTACTTGGGTGTGGGCGCGTTTCACCGTTCCGTTATCGATAACTTTTTTGAAATATAGACTTACCTGTCTATCGCCCGACTAGAATTTGTTCCCGATTTCCTTGAAGTACCATAAGGACCTCATCGGGTGAAAATAAGGTTAACCTAACTAGGACAATCCTGGCGGGTTCCTCATTAGGATCGCATCAGGATGACCCTATTGAAAATAAATTGATTTTCCATCGGGATTTCCTGATTATGTCCATGTAGGGAACCATTCAGGATTGCCTTACTGAAAAGAAAACTATTTTTAATCGGGTTATCCTGAGGAGTTCCACACTAGGATCGCATCAGGATGACCCTATTGAAAATAAATTGATTTTCCATCGGGATTTCCTGATTATGTCCATGTAGGGAACCATTCAGGATTGCCTTACTGAAAAGAAAACTATTTTTAATCGGGTTATCCTGAGGAGTTCCACACTAGGATCGCATCAGGATGACCCTATTGAAAATAAATTGATTTTCCATCGGGATTTCCTGATTATGTCCATGTAGGGAACCATTCAGGATTGCCTTACTGAAAAGAAAACTATTTTTAATCGGGTTATCCTGAGGAGTTCCACACTAGGATCGCATCAGGATGACCCTATTGAAATAAAATCCATTTTTCATCAGGTTTTCCAGATCATGTCCACGTAGGGAGCTTTTAAGGTTTGCCTTACTGGAAAAAAGACTATTTCCCATCGGGTTATCCATACGAGATCCTCAGCAGGATCTCATCAGGATAAACCTATTAACAAATATTCATTTTTCGTCGTGTTTTCCTGATCATACTCATGCAAGAAGCCCCTAAGGATCACCTTACTGTAAAAAAAATATTTCTCATCGGGTTCCCCAGACGAGTTCCATAGTAAGATGGCATCAGGTTGACCCAATTAAAAAAAAAATTGTATTTTTCATCGGGATTTCCTGATTATGTCCATGCAGGGAACCTTTCAGAATTGCCTTATTGAAAAGAAAACTATTTTTAATCAGGTTATCCTGACGAGTTCCACATTAGGATCGCACCAGGATAGCACTAATGAAAATAAATTCATTTTCCATCAGGTTATCCTGATCAGGTCCACTTAGGGAACTTTCAAGGTTTGCCTTACTGGAAAAAAAGACTATTTATTTTTATCGGGTTCTCTAGACGACTTCCATAGTTGGATGGCATCAGGATGGCCCTATTAAAAAAATTGATAATTCTTAAAGTATTAACTAGTGATGAGAAGTGGCTGTAGACTTTAAATTGGGTATAGGAAACTTTGCAGTCAAGGAATTGAATAAAAAACTTTTATATATATAAAAAACTTTTATTTAATTATTAACCGTCGACGTTTCGGTCGCAAATCAAGACCTTCCTCAGGACGATGTGATAATCACAAGTTTCCTATACCCAATTTAAAGTATTAAATTTGAATTTCATCAAATTTTCTAAAAATTCACTAAAACAATAGATTATCTAAAAGGCTTTTATTTATTTTTTTTTTTCATTGTATAATAAAATAATTTAATAATTATATTTATTTATTTATATTATATTTAATTTTTTTTAATTTATATTTAATGTTACTTGCACAATTGACAAGAAAATTATATATAATCTAATCAAAACAATGTAAATCAGAAAAACTTTAATGTTAATTTTCTCAAATCTCGGTACCTGGCGCTTGACACACTAATGCGTAACAGGGTCCATATATGAAATATATAGAGAGAAATTTATAAAATTATTTGCTTATAACGCACAAAAAAAAATTATAATTTTAAAAATTAAAATTTATCTCATATTCTCTTTATTTTTAAATGTATATTAAATTTCCTCTTTCAAAAAGAAAAAGAAAATGTTTGTCTAAAAAAAAATATACTGCTTGAATTAATATATTCGCATAAAATTTGTGTTTTGTCTTATATATAAAAGTGAATTTGTATAAAAATTAAAGTTTGATGAGTGCTATATGCAAACCCCGCCTAAAAGGAAATCAACCAATTAGAAACTTAGAACGTGACGTGTTTCATCCCCACCAACCCCATAATGCTTTGCGGAAAAAGACGATCGCGCTGAACTGGGAGCAAGGAGCAATGGGCGCCATTATATCTCTGGATTCTCTTCGCGACACTCAAAATAAAATACTGTTTTTATTTGTTAGATATGGACTATAAATATAGAATCGTAGTATTTAAAGATGATATGAGTGAAGATTCGAAAAAGTTAATAGACATTATACCAATATCATGGTTAATTAACAAAGAATCAGAGCCAAATCAAATGTATTATTTCTTTATGCCACCATCTTATTCTACATCGAGAATAAACAAGTTGAAAAGAATGGTAATAAGTAATAGCAAGCCAGATATGTCTTGGCCAACATATGCTATTGAAATAAAAGGAAGAGCCAGTAAGTATATTTAATTATTTTTATTATATTTTACTATTTATACAACTAAGGACAAAATTTTCCATTACTTATATAGAAACATATCAAGAAGCTGAAGACAAGGTTATGTTACTTCATAAAAAAGACAATGTTTATACAAGTGACTCTGGGAAGACGGCAGCAACGAATGCTGAAGAAGATAGAAAAGCTTTGAAATTCAGGTCTACTCCTGTCGATTCAAAATCTCTAAAAAGAAAATTAAAATCATCGGTAGTCAATTTAAATGATGATCATCAAAAAAAACAATGTAATTTTTCAAAGTATTTAACTTAACCTATATAACAATTTTCACTTTGTTTGATTTTTTTTTTATAGTTTGTCTTCCATCGACTAGTGAAGATAGTCTTTCATCAGATAATGATGTAAGAAATAAAAAAACGACTATTAAATTTAGTAATAAATCCAGTAAAGCTCCACAACCATTTCGGACCAATGATTAGAAAATTCCTATCGAAGAAAAATTGTAAGTATATTTTTTACTTTCTCTTACCCTATATATGAAATATATAGAAAGTATTGTTTAATTTAGTATTATTTTTAACACTATTTAATTCTTAATTTGAAAATATTGAAAAAGTTAACAATTGAATCTTTAAGTAAATTATAAAACTTTTTTTTAACTAATCAATAAAAATAATAAGAAGTATAAATTGCAATTTAGTTAACATTAAAATCTTTAATTCATTTATCGAAAAAAATTATATATTTTACTATAAATTTAAACTTATAAATCATAATATAGCTTAAAATTTAAATTATTTAAATATTTCATACAATGTATTAAAATTCAATGACATTAATTTTTAGTTGACTTTGAGGATGTACAAGATTATATAACTTTCTTAATGTATTTGGAAGTTTACTTGTAATAGTATTCAGATGGATTTGAATGATTATAATAAAAAATTTTTTTACATAAAAATTTTTTTATTTTTCAGGAATTAAACACTGACGACTGGTTTGCGCACATTTCTCAGTTTCGGTCACATTAATTTTTTAGGACTTGTAGATGCAGGCAGCCAGCAAATAATTAAAAAAAAAAAACTATTTTAATTATCATCGAGGTTTCGGATTCCATCTTCAGGACGATAGACTGTTACTGTTGCTTAGATTGAGGCATTTGGGTTCATACAAAAATAAATGAATAAATTTGCATATACTATTAGATGTATACAAGGGCGGATACAAGGGGG
>JAKCPI010011007.1:0-24855 GCA_023213315.1 Euborellia annulipes | reverse complement strand
AAGCATAAATTATGTAATATCTCATTTTTTAATAAAAGCGTTGTCAAAAAAAATGGACTTATACCACTTTCAAAATAAACGGTCCATTTTTAAACAAGATTTGCTTTCTTCTAAAATAATATTGTCCACTTCAGTGAAGTATTAATTACATCTGAACAAACGTTAACACATCTCAAAATATCTACTACGAACTATATATATTAATACAAATGAATTCCATATTTTTTTTTATTCATTATTTTATATTATTGTTTATTTTTATTTTCATTTTTTTTTATTTTTTTTTTTTAATGAAATAAATTATGTCAAAACGCAATTGAATCGGCGACAGAGCAACAACAACAACACGCGTATAGTTTATAGCTTAAGGGGCTGAATATGTATATATATAAATATAAACAGTAATTAATAAAGCTGTTCTCTCTATATATATATGTGGTGCATTTTTTAGTATGTGAATATCCGGTTGGATTGAACAATGAATGGGGCCAGCAACCAACCAGCCAACCTGTCCAAAGTATTTCGCATAACAAATTTCTTGTGTGACAAACAAAAATGAAAATGCAATGGGGGTATAAAAAAAAGAGAGAGAGAGAGAGGGACGATTTATTTTACTCGATGGCAAATGAAGCCCCCGAACCACGCGACTCTAAATCACATACACACACACATATACATAGATTCCATTGCGTCCCCCGCCAACTCCGGTATCTCTATCCAAGGGTTGGGGGTGGGATGGTAATGGCTAGCGATAATTCATAAGCAAACATTTCACAGAGTGGTTTAAAAAAATGCAGTTCATTTTCGGACAATGACTAGAACACAGATAAATGTTATTCGTTTTGAATCGTTCCCACGGCTTTTTGAAAGGGGGTTGGATGATGTGTATGTGTGTGTGTGTGTGTGTGTGTGTGGTGCAGATCCATTTGTCGCTTGCTCTGTTCAATATATATATATATATATATATAAGGGGGTAAGGGGGAGGCGGGCCAGCCAATATTGCTGCTAGGCGACCCGTGGCTGCACTAGCGCCGCCACCGCCGCTGCGATAAATCAATACCCTGACGCCCCCGCCCCCATACCATATACTACCGCACCCCCCACCCGGCGACGCTGGCGCCTACTACCGACAGCGCGTCATCACAAGACGACGACGATGACGACGGTAGCCGCCTCTAGGAGGGGGACCAGTTGCATATTCGGCTGACAGACCACTCTCGTGGCATATACTCTAACTAAAAATAATCACTTAACAAAGGGTTCTCCTATCTTTGATAGTTATAATATTTGATAATATAATATTAGTATCCATATTTTTTTTTTATATGTTTGCATTTAAAAATGGGAAGGACGATGGAACTATTTTAGACTAAAAATGTTATTTTGTTATTCCAAGCTGTGGCACAAAGGTTTAAAACAGTGGCGTAAAACTTTTTCTTGGGGGGGGGGCAAAACATTTTTTTTTCTTAAAATTTACTTACAAACGGGTACTCAAATTTGGCCAAAAGATATTTAATTAAATTAATTGTTTAATTTTGTACAGTTTATAACATAACTAGAGCTACTCGTAGAAATATTTTATATTATATATTTTTCGTTGAAATATTTTATTTAGAATAATATAAAATTTTATAAAAATGAGAGCCTCTTGGGGGGGGGGCAAATCCCCCCTGCTACCCCCCCTCCAAATGACGCCACTGGGTTAAAAGAGAATTATTTAAGAACCAAACAACCAGCTAAGCAGGCAAGCATCCCTGGTTGCTTTTTCTATATGACAGGCGCTCAGGCGCTTTCTTAAAAACTTCAAATCAAAAGCAAAAATCTGGTGTGACTGGCGCACAGCTCACAACTTTCTCTTACCATCGGTAATCGAAAGTTGTGTACTGTGCTTGTCACACCAGATTTTTTGTGTCGACATGTATTTAGTTTCCGACAGTACAGTACATTCTATTTTCAAGATGTACAATTTATAATTGTGGCAAAATATTTATATTTTGTTAACATGGCAACCATTTCTCCTATCTTTTTTATGGAGTACAAGAGTAAAGTGGTCTTCAAAAGATTTCAATGACAAAATGAGAATATACATTTTATTGAGAATCTAAAAAATAATTGATTGAATTAAAAAAAATCGTTGAAGCAAATTTTGAGAAAATCGAAAAAACTGAAAAAGTGCATCAGTAAAGTACTAGTACTCTTTGGCCGATTTTGTTCAAAAGCTTCGTGTCACGTCCCATGGGGGTGCCTAACTTAAATATAAAATTTCAACCTCCTAGCTCTTTCCATTCTTGAGATATTTTGTTCACAGACACACACACACACACACAGACAGAACATGTCGCAAAACCACTTTTTTGATTCAGGGGACCTCAAAACGTGAAGATCCATCAAAATCTCGACATCAAATTTTTGACATGAATCCAATATTTTCTCTCTCTATATATTAACATATATATAGAGGTAAGAGAAAGTAAAAACTCATAAAAACAAAATCAGTCACATTCTTTATTACATAGATAAAGTTTTTATAATTTAATTTTAAATTTTCTGTCACATATTCTAAATGTTAACTGACCGATTAGTTCATTAAGTAATCAAGAAATTGAAAGTGAAAATGAACATCCTTCTTTATTTAATAAATAAATTTACCTTGACACAAGTAAATTTTTTTATAATATCATACAGATAATAAATGAATACTTTATTCATTTTTTTTTTTTTATATATATTTAAGATCAATAAAAATGAGAAAGAATAAAATATTATATTTATCTCTCAACACCCTAGTATTCATCTTTCAAAAGGGGTTAACAATATTTCCAAATGAGTTATAATTTAATCAAAAGATAATGGTTCTTAAAAAACAGTGGTCCCTTGAGGATAAAAATTCACCGCACCCCAGAGACAGGGTGGAGGGTTTTGATCGCTATAAAAGAGGGTCAAATCAGAGCAATAATGACTTTAATAATGCGAATTCCAAATGAGGGGTTATTGTGTTATCTAAAAGTGACTGTAATCAAATTTTATTTCTAAAATTTTTATTTACATTAAAAAAAAAAATTAAGATCGCGCTATCAAAGTGAAAATATATAGCAATTGCGATCTAAGAAGATATGGTAAGATAAATTATATTAGAAATTAATTATCAGTGAAAATAGAGTATAATTATGGAAATGTAATAAAAATCATCTCATCAAGATTAAAGTAGAGCACACCAGCGGTCTATGACCCGCTCGTTTTGGTAATTTTATGACTCTGTAGGCGGTATGACCAAAAAAGTTTACAAAAAAATGAAGAGATGATTTTGACCGATTGTTTTGAAATTTGAGAAACAAGATATAAAAAAAAACCTACTTACTAAAACTTCTATGCAAAATTAACTAACATTCAAGATAGGAAATTGGTAGAATATGCGGGGGTGAAGTCAATGAGAGAGAAAATTTAAATTTACTGGGCTTTTGAGTGAACCATCCCCCCACTAGCTCAATAGGAATTTATAGGAAGAGAAGCGTTGTGTTAGTCTCAGAAAAAAAATTCCATTTTGATTTGAATTGTACTATATTGGTAAAGTGAATAAAGTCGATATTTGAGAGTATCAAGAAGAGAGAAAATAATAAATAATACAATTTATCTTTTTCAGAACCGAAAAGAGAAAAAGGGATTTATAAACATGAACTCATTTGACAATACAAGATCTCTAAAACAGTGTTTCCCCAAAGTGTACCCTCAGGGTTTGGGAAGAGTTTGACTGAATCGTGCAAGTTGCTTTTCCAGCATTGATATGTTAATAAGGTATAAGCAATTTTTTTTGACTAGGGGTACTCAGCATCATAGGCGCCGGAACTGGGGAGGTAAGGGTATATTGACCCCCTGGCATCCTATAGGAGGGGGCAGAGGGGGGGCAATGTGTCTTTTTATTTCATTTATTTTTAAAAATAAAATCTTTTAAATTAAAAAAAAACTAAAAGAGTAAGAAATTCAATTTTTTCCAAAATATTTGATATAGACCCTGTATTTTTAATTTCTAAAAACATTTTATATGAAATTAAAATAATAAAATTTAGATAACATGAAAACTTGAAATAAAAATTTAAAAAAAAAAATAAATAAATAAAAACATTTATTTCCTTCAAATACTAAAAAAACAAAACAAATTTTTTTAGTGATTTTATTAAAAAATTTTTTAGGCTATATAAATTTTTTAAAATTTTAATTTTATTAAATTAAAATTTTTAAAAATTTGCTAGTAATTTTATCAAAATTTTTTTGAAGTTATAACTTATAGTAGATTTGTTTATACTATTTGAAGGAAATAATTGACTCAAATTCGTTCCGGCGCCTCTAGCATTACGAAGAGTATAGAAAATAAAATTGTTTTTTGAGGATTTGAATAGAAATAAAACTTTGTCTTTATAAATAGCCTCGGATGCCATTTCATTGGTTATTTACTGTAGTATATAACAAAAACTTCTATTAGCCGATATAAATTTTGTGGAAAAAGCAATTTAATATTTTTTCCCTCCTAGCAAATATCAAAAAGTGAATGAGTGTTATGAAATTGGCAAGTCTAGTGACTGCGGTTGACAGGATATATAGCTTTAGCCTTTGCGTGTGTATGTGAGGGTGTAGAGGCGCCGCGGGGTGTCCCCCTAAAAAAAAAAAAAAAGAAAAAAGGAATGCAACTACCCTCTTGGTCTTCCCATCATTCTCTGATGGGCGACATTTCACCCATTGATCGGGAATGCTAAGGTTCATTCATACAAAACGAACATCAGCAGACATCTTGACGCTCCGTCATGGAGATGTGGAGGGAGGGGGTGTGGATTTTTCGAAAAAAAAAAAAAAAAAAAAAAAAAAATGACTAGGCCGAGAGAGAAATTGGCTTTCCATTGAGAAGGGCCAGCAGCTGCGGAAGTCGGTGACACTTTGCCAAGGTTTCTTACTACCTGCTAGGGTTATCCATCCACCATTGAACACGCTTGACACATTTCTGAAATGGATATTGGCCTTCCCCCACCCACACCGCTGCCATATACATAAATATAAATCGGTTGTAAACCTGTGTGTCAGAAAAAAGAGGGCCCCTCGCAGTCTACGAAGGTCGATCGGTCGACATCGTAAAATTCCCTTCAACTTTAGGATTACCAAATCTCAGAGTTTATCATAGCAATTGTCCATTTTTTTTTTATCAATGAAGTGGGGAGATTTAAAAAAAAAATCAATTTCTTGATGTTGTGTTGTTGTACGTTTGAGGGAACAAAGGAGAAGCTGCTAGACGACATTCGGATGATAAAATTCTTAATTTTTTTCTTACCTTATACAACACACTCAATTCCAACAGTCTTATCCAGGAACAGATTAAGGGGGGGGGGAAGGGGCGACCGTACGCCCTCTCCGAGAAAAAATTGAAAAAAGTTTTAAAAACTAGTCATCTAGAGAAATTATGATTTTTTTTTTGTCTAAAATATATTTTTACTATCAATTCAAGTCACAAATCACCTTTAACGGTATTTGAAGATATTATTTAAAAAATTTTCATCCCCCAGAAAAGTCCGCCAGTAAATTGAATCTTGCAACCAAAAGCCCCCACCGAAAATCGCATCCAGTCGCATGCAACAAAAATTTATTTAAATTGAATTGGCTACCAATCAATTTAAATAAATAGGAAGGGGTCTAAAATGGCCATAGATGTCGAAAGACCTTAAATTAAAAAAAAAACGACAAAATTTTATTAATCCGTCCCTGGACTTATCAATGATAAAATGGAGATTTTCGCCTGAACAAAATTTAAACATCAATAATATAATGATTGATTTAGAAAAGAGAATTTCAAGTTGATAATTGTGGATTTTTAAACATTGTTCTGCCGGGGAGGCTACAATAGAGAATAGCAACAGTCACCACAATCGATGCAGTTAAGCGATGCCAACCGTGGCAAAGACTCGGGAGTGGTGAACCCGAGCAAAATGCGTGTGGAACGTCCCCCGATAGCCATCTGTACTTTGTATTTAAAGCATTGTTCTCTCTGGATGAAGAATAAAAAAAAAAAATCAGCATCTATCATTGAAACATTTCAAGAGGTATGTATAATCAAGAATAGAAAGTTATTTATATTTCGAGTGGATGGATTTAGGCAAGAGCAGCCAATAAACGGACTTTGGATGCAAGTTATATTTATATTTCGTTATCATAACAACCATTTCTAATTTTCCAAAGAAGCATAAGAGTAACTTGTGTTTCAAACAATAAGAGAATATTTGTTTTAAGTAACAGCAAAAAATGAATTTTAATCAAAATTGTTAGAGCCATTTTTGAGAAAATTGAACTGAAAATGCAGTACTAGAACTCTTTGCCTAATTTAATTCAAAAGCTTAGTATAAGATGTCAGAAGGGTAGCTAAATTAAATATAAAATTTCAACCTCATAGTTCTTGAGATATTTTGTTCACAAACACACGGATAGACCATTTTGTGAGACCCACTTTTTGAGAATCAGAAGGCCTGAATCGGTCCCAATCGCAATATTCTATTTATAGCCTATATAAACACATAGTATAAGAAAATGTTCATAAAAAAATAATTTCTCTTAATTCCTCTATGTAAATAATAGAAACTCTATTATAGCAAAATCACCCTCTTTCTAAATAAATTTATTCTATGGTCTCTTAATACATCTTCAACAAACCCTCCATTTTCTTTCTTTCTGACAAATGATCAACGGATGATTATGTAGAACTAAGATCACCATAATATAGAAGAAGTAATAATAAATGAGCTTTTTTTTGAAAAATTACTTATTTATTTTGGACATTGGCAAAAAAAAAAAAAGAATGGCAAGTCATTGGAGATTGATTGAAATTGGTCAAGAAGGAAAGTCTACCTCTTCTTCATTTGTGAAATATGGTCCTCTCTTGGTTAATTTGGCCAAGTAACGAGAGAGAGAGAGAGAGAGAGAAGGGGGATGGGGGTGAAAAAGAAAAGAAAAAAGAAAAAAAAGACGGAGAGGCCCTATTCAAAGATGATCGGTCACGCGTGCTGCCAGTGTCACATGCCCAAAAGATATGAGCACCATAAAACTTCTTCACCCCCCCCCCCCCCCCCGAAAAGAAGACGACGAGATATATTTCTTGCAGGTGTGTGTTCTTCTTTTTACCATCCATCCCATTCTTATTCTTCATTTTTGCTACCTTGGTCAGATTTTTACAAAGGGCCGATGCGCGTGTGCAAAGCGGGGGTGTGACGTCTTTGTCATCCCCCTCTCAATAGATGCAGCTGCTTATGTCACCGGGGGAAATTTATTTTATTTAATGTGTTTATATGACTTTCGGATGAAATTTTATTAATACTTCATCAAAATATTTCAAATCTAAGAAAAAAAGATTATCTTTTACAAAATTATTTTATGAGAATATAATTTTAGAATTTCTTTTGAAATTGTTAAAGGTTTAAAGAAATTGCCTTGGAATCAAAAGATGTATACAGTATATTCCGAATATTTATAGACGTAAAGAAAGAAAGGAAGTTGAACCACCTTTAACACTTAAAGAATTAAAGAAAAACCAATGAAAAATAATTTAATAAAAAAAAAAAAAAAAAAATAGAGGGGCCTATTATAAAACAAAAAAAATTGAGAAGAGATTGATTGAATCTCAATTTTTTCATATATAATTAAAAATTTTAATTCAGAAAACAGCTTAAGTAAAAATCTAAAACAAATGGTGCACCCCACCCCTTCCCCCATACTCAACCCTTTAACAAGGTCAAGAATTGTTAAATATCAATAGTATTGTGAAAATAAAATGAAATAACAAAGCAATCTTATTTATAATCTTAAAAATGACGTTTCATTTTTTGATTAAACCATCTTCAGAGGAGACAAACATTTTGAAAATGAATTACTGAATGAATAAATGAGCGGTTCAGAGCAAAAGTGGACCAAATTCCAAAAGAAAACAATTTTCTTATTTTTTTCCCTTTTTGGATAGTAAAGTATCGTAGTTATTCGATGTAATAATGAACCATGTCCGAATTTCAATACTAATCCTCCAGAGTGCAGCAGTTCCTTAATGCAAAAAAAAAAAAAATAAAATAAAAATATCTAAAAAAAAAATTCCCAAAATCTGAATATAAAATTTAAAATGTGTACTTAGCCCCTGAATCCAAAAAGTGGTTTTCGCGAAATGGTCTGTATGTGTGTCTGTGAACAAATTTAAGTTAGGCACCCCCATGGGACGTGACACGAAGCTTTTGAACAAAATCGACTAAAGAGTACTAGTACTTTACTGATGCACTTTTTCAGTTTTTTTCGATTTTCTCAAAATTCGCTCCAACGGGATTTTCTTTAAAAATTCAAAATCAAATATTTTTTAGATGCTAAAGACCAATTTAAAATGTTTGGAGCCTCGGGGCTTGGTGTAGGGGTTAGCGTCCTAACCTCGTATTCCAAGTCAAGGGTTCGATGATTTTTATTTAAGCCATCTTTGGATATCTGAATTATAAATTCAAAATCAATTCTTTCATTTATAACTTGTTAGTGAAATTATATCAGTGTTATTTGATTGATTAATAAATAAATTTCATTTCAATATTTTAACTTAAGATTTTGTGAAATTTTCCATAATTTGAAAATGGATTGTATTTATAATTTCAATTTTTCACTATTTTTCTATTAACATTATTTTGACATCAATTTATTATTATTTACACTTTAACCTTGACATTTTAATGTCTTGGAATTCATTTTTCATCTTCCTGCGAGGGCGTTTTGATCTGTCTACGAGTTCAAAGGTCATAGAAGGTTACTCCTGACCTGCAGGCCCACCGGATTAACGATCGTCATTCGATTTAGCAACTTTATTATTATAATATATTATTTATTACTCATCATAAAGGTGGTCTCTCATTCATCCATAAGAGGTGAGTAATAACGAGCCCATTTGTGCAATTTCAGAATTTTATAAACAAGTGACGAGCTATTTGAAGAGAAGAACGATAAGTTCGTAGTCAATAGTACTGTCATAGTAAACAAGACTGAGAAACGTCCCCTGGAATCATCGATAGATGATAAAAATCACTCGTTATCAAGTAACATTAAAATAACAAATGCTCGAATCCAGTTGCAGAAACGTTCTACTTAAAAGAAAGAAAAATCCATCCATAATTTAAATCTTATTATATTTTTTTCATTATAGATGAATACAATGAAAAAAATATAATAAGATTTATTTAAACTTTCGACCGTAGGTTCTCGTTGAAATAGTTTGTAAATTAAAAATTAAATATACAAATTAAACACAAGGTTATTTGTTTCAAAAGTTTTATTAATTAAAAAGTAAAAATCTGGTGTGGACTGGCGCATAGCACACAACTTTCTCTTACCTTCGGTAATCGAAAGTTGTGTACTGTGCTTGTCACACCAGATTTTTTGTGTCGACATGTATTTAGTTCCCGGCAGTAGGGAATATTTGAATCACAAGGAGAGTACACGGTTGACTCGTCACCGATTTTGATCTCCTTTTATCTGGAGAATCTATACTGAAAAATATTTGTATCCTGATCGAACTTTTCGTCCAATGCGCCCTGTAACAATTTTTTTTTCTCATCTGAAATTTTAAAATCTGAAAAGGATTGTTATAAGGCTCAAAGAAAAGCATATCAACAACTAAAGCTAATAGCGTAACGGGTAGAGGAGAGGGTTAGTAATCCAGGGATCCCAAGTTCAAAACCTGGGTTGTCATTTTTTTTTTTTTTTTGTATTATTTATTATATAAAAAAATAAATATTATTATTACATATTTATACAGAAAACAATGAATATATACAATCAACTAGCCGCGCCGCTCCGCCTTCGGCGGGCTTCGCGTCGAGCCAGGGGGGCTACGTCCCCCTGGACTCCCAGCTGCTGGCTTCGGGCGCCCCTGCGGCGGACCCTCGCCTTTCTTAAATATGAGAAACGGGCTGGCGTCTATAGGCGGGGGCTACGCCCCCCTGACCCCCTCACTCGCTGGCTCGGCCCGCCTGCGGCGGACCCTCGCCTTTCTTAATTATGAAAAGAAAATTATTATTACTACGTATTCCAATCCAGTGCCTGCTTGAGGATTTGTTTACATTCATGGAATACACAAATGAAAGAATACAGGAAAATCTGGTGTGACTGTCGCATAGCACACAACTTTCTCTTACCTTCGGTAATCGAAAGTTGTGTTCTGTGCTTGTCACACCAGATTTTTTGTGTCGACATATATTTAGTTCCCGACAGTACGGAACATATGAATTCAGATGTAAAATTTATAAGTATGGGAAAATATTTATATTTTGTTACCATGGCAACCATTTCTCCTATCTTTCCTATGAAGCACAAGAGTAAAGTGTGCTTCAAACAATTTTGAGAGCAAAATGAGAATATACATTTGAAAGAGCATCTAAAAAATAATTGATTTTTGAATTTTAATCAAAATCGTTAGAGCGAATTTTGAGAAAATCGAAAAAAACTGAAAAAGTACATCAGTAAAGTACTAGTACTCTTGGCCGATTTTGATTAAAAGCTTATTTTTCCGGTCCCGGGAGGTGTTTAACTTAAATATAAAATTTCAACCTCGTAGCTCAATTCCTTCATGCTTAAAATTGAACACACACCCACACCCACACACCCACAGACAGACCATGTCGCGAAAACCACTTTTTTGGATTCAGGGGACTCAAAACGTGAAGATCCATCAAAATCTCGACATCGAATTTTTGACATGAATCCAATACTTTCTCTCTCTATATATATTAACATATATATAGAGGTAAGAGAAAGTAATATTCCTCTGTACATTTCCTATGGGAGAAATCGTAACTTTAAGAATTAATAACTCAAAAGTTATGGGAATTTCGGGACCCGAGTATTTTTCCAGGACTCTCCATAACGTCCTCTATAAGGCTGCAAAATTTCGCTTCAAAATTCCAACGGGAAGTTGGTCAAACAGAGCGTGACAGAGGGACAGACGGACGGACGGACAGACGGACACACCGCTATTATATATATATAGATTAGATATCTAAACTAACTAAACTGACACTTTCTGTTGACAGCAAATGTATTGGCGAAATATTTATTTTGATATTTCATAAAAAAAAACAAACATTAATTTTCTATATCTTACTGCCTTATTTTATATTTTAATTATTCATTTATATATCTAATTGATTGTATAATATTCATTGTTTTCTGTATAAATATGTAATAAATATGTCCCAAATATAAATAAAATATTTTTATAATATAGAATATAATATTTATTTTTTATATAATAAATAATACAAAAAAAAAAAAAAAAATGACAACCCAGGTTTTGAACTTGGGATCCCTGGATTACTAACCCTCTCCTCTACCCGTTACGCTATTAGCTTTAGTTGTTGATATGCTTTTCTTTGAGCCTTATAACAATCCTTTTCAGATTTTAAAATTTCAGATGAGAAAAAAAATTGTTACAGGGCGCATTGGACGAAAATTTCTATCAGGATACAAATATTTTTCAGTATAGATTCACCAGATAAAAGGAGATCAAAATCGGTGACGAGTCAACCGTGTTCTCTCCTTGTCAGATGTAAAATTTATAAGTATGGGAAAATATTTATATTTTGTTACCATGGCAACCATTTCTCCTATCTTTCCTATGAAACACAAGAGTAAAGTGTGCTTCAAACAATTTTGAGGGCAAAACGAGAATATACATTTGAAAGAGCATCTAAAAAATAATTGATTTTTGAATTTTAATCAAAATCGTTAGAGCGAATTTTAAGAAAATCGAAAAAAACTGAAAAAGTACATCAGTAAAGTACTAGTACTCTTTGGCCGATTTTGATTAAAAGCTTATTTTTTCCGGTCCCGGGGGTGTTTAACTTAAATATAAAATTTCAACCTCCTAGCTCAATTCCTTCATGCTTAAAATTGAACACACACACACACACACACACACACACACACACCCACACACACACACACACACAGACAGACCATGTCGCGAAAACCACTTTTTTGGATTCAGGGGACCTCAAAACGTGAAGATCCATCAAAATCTCGACATCGAATTTTTGACATGAATCCAATACTTTCTCTCTATATATATATTACATATATACATAGGTAAGAGAAAGTAAAAATTAGTACTTGATACCTATTTCGATAATTACTTGTTATCATCAGAAGTGATTACATTCTAATTCATGAAAGTAGAAACATTATATACTATACAGTAGAAGAAGCGGTTCAAACTGTAATACATTAGCAAGTTAAGCTTACAAACTCAACTCTATATAATTAAATCAAATGTCCTAATAAGTAATAAAATAATAATAATAATTATTATTATTATTTATTACTTATATTGTTATTATTTTAATTTCAAATAGATCATTCGATTTAATTACAGAGCATTGAGTTTGTAAGCTAAACTTGATACTTACTTATTAGATGTATTACTGTTGGTACAGTGAGCGCCACAATTAAGTCCCCACCTGATAGCTAGAGCCTTAATTAAAGGGGAATAAGTATAAGGTGTATAGTGAAATAATTTGAATGCCCGAAAAGGTAAAATCTGATTGAGATGATTTTATTTTTTACCTTTTCAAATTTAAAATTATTTCACCAAATATCATATACTTAAGGAAGGTTCTAGCTTTCAGACGGGGACTTAATTGTATCGCTCACTGTACCACTTCTTCTATACCTTTTCAAGTTCAAATTGGGACGAAACAAAATCAAATTGGGAATAAACAAAGTCAAATTGGGACCAAACAATATCAAATTGGGATTAAACAAAATCAAAATGAGACCAAACAAAATCAAATTGGGACCAAACAATATCAAATTGGGATTAAACAAAATCAAAATGGGATTAAACATAATCAAATTGAGAATTTACAATTTTAAATTTAAAGTTGAAACATATCTTAAATAAAAATGAAAATTAAATAATTTTTGAGATATAAATTTTTAAATAAAATATTAATATTCAACGATACCTCAATTCGGACTTTTTTTTAACACTCACACTTTTTTCACATTCACACACACATACACCCAGTCTTTTCGGCAACTCAGGCCATTTAAGACATTGACGATAACCGTTAGTACACCATGGCCCGAAGGCTCGATTCTGACTTGATAGACATAAATATATATTTATTTAACAAATTTGTGAGTATATTTATTTGTTAATGGGTCAAACGTCCCATGACCCTCGGAGACTTGCATATATAGGGGATGTGAGAAATTTTTGGTGTTTATTGAGGGCCAGGTGGCCTGGTGCAAAGCACACCGATGCCTCGGAAATGCTGGAGATCCTGGGTTTGATTCCCAGGGTGGTAGATTTCGCATTTTTATTTAAGCGAGAGGAGATTAATAAGGTGATGGGTTGAAATAAAAAGACTTAATTTTCTTGGAGAAAATTTGGGGAGAAAATTAACAATTTTTTTTTTTTTTTTTTAAACATTCACACTTTTTTCTCATTCACACTCACACTCACACAGTCTTTTCGGCAACTCAGGCCATATAAGACATTTACGATAACCGTTATTGAATTAATATACATATATGGGGCCCAGGCATTCTTATTTAAGCCATCTGGTATCCAAATGGCTTAAATAAAATCATCGGACTGCCTGGGGTCCGAACCCGCGACGTTTGGTATACGAGGTTAGCACGTTAACCTCTACACCAAGCCCCGAGGGCTTAACAATTTTTAACAACAATAATACTAAAGTAAATAAACATACATATATTCTCTTTGAATGTTCAATGAGATAGCAAAGAACACACAACACCAGGGACTCTTAAAAACCCGGTTATTCCCCTTAAAAATTTATCATTATAATTATATAAATATATATATATATTATATAATTATTTAGATTATATTATTAAATTACAACACAAAATAAATAAATATATTTTAGGGATAATGAGCTTTGCCATTCTTCATACGAAGAATATTTCTTCGCCGAAGAGGAGGAAAGCAAAATCTTTTTTAACTTTAAATTAAATTTAAGGGGGGGAGGGGAAGGCTGCCAAGGGAGTTAAGCAATGCTAAGAGCACCTCTTAATCTTGGATGGGTTGCCCCGAGAAACAAGCTGGTTAAACGCCCCTGATTTCCGAAAAGGGTAATTAAAAATAAATGTAAAAATGTTAATTCCCAATTTGATTTTGTTTAGTTCCAATTTGATTTTGTTTATTCCCAATTTGATTTTGTTTAGTCCAATTTGAAATTGTTTATTCTCAATTTGATTTTGTTTATTCCCAATTTGATTTTGTTTAGTTCAATTTGAAATTGTTTATTCCCAATTTGATTTTGTTTCGTCCCAATTTGAACTTGAAAAGGTATAGTGTATAGAGTATAATGTTTCTACTTTCATGTATTAGGATGTAATCACTTCTGATGACAATTAAATGTCGAAATACGTATCAAGTCTTAATTTTTAATTAATAAAACCTTTGAAACAAATAATTTAGTGTTTAATTTGTATACCTGGTATCAAGGGCGGATACAAGGGGGGGGGGGGTAAAAGGGGTAATTATTCCCCCCCCCGGAGATTTGAAAAAAATACCTTTTTTTTCGCAAAAAATTTATTTTTAATGTAATATTTTAAAAATGAATACTTAAAAATTTGATTTATATATGTATGTTTATATTCTGGCAAACAAGTACAGAATGCGCCTTTAAATTACCGAAATTAAGAAAAAATAGTGTGCTGTGCGACGGGTCACACCAGATTACCCCCCCCCCCCCCGAGAAACACCTCTGGATCCGCCCTTGCCTGGTATTTAAAAAAATATAAGATTTGACCCATGCTCATATCAGTAAGAGTTTTTTTAGATATCATCCATTTTTAATAAAGAGACATCGATCCTTGTTTGTTCCTTTTAAATCGAGTAATCATTTTCATAAGTCGCTTTTAAGAAATTAATAATATTTTTACTTTCTCTTACCTATATATGTGTGTATATATAGAGAGAGAGCAAGTATTGGATTAATGTCAAAAATACAATGGTAACAAAATATAAATATTTTCCCATTATTATAAATTTTACAACTTGAATTCTAATATATGGCGGAAATTAAATATATGTCGACACAAAATCTGGTGTGACAAGTGCACACAACTTTCTTTTACCTTCGGTAATCGAAAGTTGTGTGCTGTCCGACCAGTCACATCAGATTTTTTTACAAAATTGTAATTAATCATTTTTTTTTCACCGGGACGTTTTAATGCTTGCACAACAAGGAGTAATTTTCGATAACAAAAGACAAAAAAAATCTTTTTCTACTGTAATAATAAATCAATAATTAATAAAATAAATAAATAAATACGTTTATTGGAATTGATTTGAAAAGATTGTGAGAATTCCCTTTTCATCGGTCTCTTTCTCGCGGATATAATGGTCCCTTTAAAGGGCCAAAAGGCAATGGAACTATAGTATATTATAATGCATTCACAAAGCAGAAAATTGTCATGTTTCAGATATTATTTATCTCCTCTTCTCCTTTTATATATACAATGAATATATTTTTTAAATAGCCTGTTATTATTATTAGGTGGCAAATTTTCTTTCGTCTCTAATGATAAAATTAATTATCTTTAAAATATTGTTGGAAAAAAAAATCATTATGAAGATGACATTGCAATTCCAATGAGGAAGTTTAAGGTTAGCGTACTTATTTCTTGGAATTTGCATATTGGAAAAAATAGAATATGAACGGAATATTTTAATAAATAGTTTTGCGGTTAATATAAGATGAACGAAGAGTGAAAAACCCAATAGCCTCACACCCAAAAAAAAAAAAAAAAATTCTCTTCACAGAAATCGCATGTCCGCTCCTGCTTTTTCAAATTTTCCCCTGAAATTTTAATTAAATTGCCCGGAAAATATTTTTTTTAAGAAAACGAATCTTTAAAATATTGGAATAAAATACAAATTTGATATGATCTAATTTAAGTATAAATTTCTACTATAAGAAATCTCTGGAAGGTGTTTCCTCTTGTGCCAAAGGTTCGCTTCCCATTCTAAGCGATTAAATTATATTAGCTTTGGAAAAATAGGGACGGGACTAAATGGCATCAAATGCCGAAAACAATTCTCAAAAAATATGAGCTAATATCCAAATTTGTATCACTTATTAGCATATATCTGATATGTTTAATTAATTGTATATTACAGTAATTCAAAATTTGGCTTTTATAAGGATTTCCAATATAGCCCCTAAAATCCATCCCCCCTTCCTCAGAGGGTCTGTATATTGGATTCTTATTAGGAGAATTTTTAATTATAAACCACATTTGTGTATTATTTATTTATTAAAAATATAAATACTGTAGTATGTATATTTTTACTTTCTCTTACCCTATATATGAAATATAGCTATAGAGAGAAAGTATTGAATTCATGTCAAAAATTCGATGTCGAGATTTTGACGGATATTCACGTTTTGAGGTCCCCAATATAGTTGTTTTCGCACCATGGTCTGTCTGTGAACAAAATATCTCCAGAACGAAAAGAGCTATGAGGTTGAAAGTTTATATTTAAGTTAGGCACCCCCATGGGACGTCACACGAAGCTTTTGAACAAAATCGACCAAAGAGTACTAGTACTTTACTGATGTAATTTTTCAGTTTTTTTTTTCGATTTTCTCAAAATTCGCTCCAACGACAATTTTGATTAAAATTCAAAAATCAATTATTTTTTAGATTCTCTTTAAAATGTATATTCTCATTTTGTCATTGAAATCTTTTGAAGACCACTTTACTCTTGTACTCCATAGAAAAGATAGGAGAAATGTTTGCCATGGTAACAAAATATAAATATTTTCACATACTTATAAATTTTACATCCTACTGTCGGAAACTAAATATATCTCAACACAAAAAAGCTGGTGTGACAAGCACAGTACACAACTTTCTCTTGCCGAGGGGTAAGAGAAAGTTGTGGGCTGTCCGACAGGTCACACCAGATTTTTAATAAATAAATAAATATAAATGAGAAGTTTATGTTCTATAATTCTCTTGGCATCACTCTTTAAGTTTATTTAAATATTTTATATTGGTGTTGATTATTCAGGTATAAATTAGTTCTCATTAAATGTTTAATAAATTACAATATCTTTATAGTAAGCATATATTAAATCAATTTTTCTCAACAAAAAAAAATGTTAGTCCTTTGTTGGCACTCTTTTTTTTTTATTTAATCTCTTTTCAAATGCAGAAAATTTCCTTCCAATAAGCCAATAGAATAAATTGCATTTATTATAAATAATAAATAAATAAGAAGCTAGTTTTAGCAAGGCAGCAAGTTCAAGTAGAGATCATTATATATCAGTTGTTGGACTTGTTGGTTGGTTAGTGTGTGAGAGAGTAAGAGAGAGTATAGTTGGTTGTTGGTAGTTGTGCCCTGCGCCCTTCTTATGCGCTGGTCGCAACTGTCGCGAACGCACTCTGCTATTCAGAGAGCCAACCCCCCTGTAGTTTGGGGGTTGGGGGATGTACTTCAGCCATTGCAGCACGTTCATTGGTTAGCCGAGACCAACACTGACACTACCATGCGCAACGGCGCTCTGGGGTAGGAGCTGCTCTCTAACGGCGAACGGCGCAACTTGAACACGTCAATTTGCACCATGCATTTGAATATTAACCGCGTTACGTGTGTTGATTATTAAACTCAAAAGTGCCCTCGGGGCTTGGTGTAGGGGTTAGAAATCGCAAGTTCGGACCCCAGGCAGTCCGATGATTTTTTTAAAGCCATTAGGATACCAAATGGCTTAAATAAGAATGCCTGGACTATGAAATGAAATAATTACACATGGTGCTCTAATATTAACCCTCACTGTACATTTTCCTTATTCCACAGAAAATTTTAGAATTTTATTTAGGTAGCCAGTAGAAAAAATATTATTTTTTATTCCTGGCCGTGAGTCGCAACATTTCTCACGGTATATTAGAAATAAAAATAAGTTAATAAGACTTCTACAGACCAACACACACCCAAAATAACTAATTTAAAAAAAATGGTATGCCGAAAAAGGCTTAAGGTGCGCGTCTCGAAAAACGGTTAGAACACTATAGACTACCGAGTTACTCGAGGCGGCAAGAGATGGCGTTAGGTTCCCCCATAGGGATATAAGGGATTTTTTCCGTTTCATTCTAGAGTTTACAGCTAATTAATTAAAGGCAAAAAATAAATAATTCTTTAACACAATGATTACTAATTTAATTATCTACAACTTATAGAGCTCCTTTTTTAAAATATCTTTTATTTAATGCGAATAATATAAAAAAAATAATTTTTTTTTACGAAAATCAAAAAAAGGGCTTCTATAAGTTGTAGATATTTTAAATAGCTTTAATTAAAAAAAAAATTTGAGGTCGCTTCAAAATTGTGGCCGCTGGAATCTCCCAAAATTATCACCCCGAGACGCGCACCTTAAAATAATTTTGTAATTTTTGCAGAAATTGAACAAGAATAAGGAGTTAGTCACTTTAATTATTAAAATTATTTTTTAGGATACTAAATAAGAAGTAATTTGTTTAGTCAATCAAAAATAACGTAACCCTCTCCTTGTCATGTTGATTAATTAATAACACATTTGGATCAATAGAAAAACTGTTTGTTTATATTAAAGCGTGAAGACATTAGTGAGAAATTGGGGAGCTATGATAACGCAACCTACAGACATTAAGCCATGACTGTTGATCGGAATTCTCCGAATGTCCCCCCCCCAAAAAAAAAAAATAACACCGCCCCCCACTAAAGCCGATTTCCTGTTCGGCTGTGAAACAAGTCCCTCTAGCTGGTATCAATTTCCCTTTCAGAGCGTGTCGTAGTTCCATCAATCAAAGGGCGTTTCGGTGTCCGCGACTGGCATGTTTCATGTTTCATTGATGCATCATGTTCAAACTGTCTTTGGCTCGGTGTGGCAGGTGAGAAATTGTCTCATGCCAAGACACAACATGCACCAAATAGGCTTAAATATTTACCCCAATCAATCAAATATTCATAGAAGCAAAAGCACAAAAGATAATGGGGGAATGGATTTTTTTAGTATTATTATTATTATTATTATTATTGAACGAAGCATTCGTTTGAAAATTCAAAAAATATGATGGAATGCGGATTATTAAAGTTGTATGAGAAAGAAATATTAAGAGGCGGTAGAGTAAAAAAAGGCAGACTTTTAGTAAATGATCTTTTCAAGATAAAAATAATAAATTGCTAAATGTAAAATAGAATAGAATAGAGAGAATAGAAATAGATTTTTAGGAGAATTAAAAAAAAAATCTGGTGTGACTGTTGCATAGCACACAACTTTCTCTTACATTCGGTAATAGAAAGTGTGTTAATTTCTTTTTGTGTCGACATATATTTAGTTACCACCGATATATTAGATTTCAAGATGTAAAATTGCCCTCGGGGCATGGTGAAGAGGTTAGCGTGCTAACCTCATATACCAAACGTCGCGGGTTCGGACCCCAGGCAGTCCGATGATTTTATTTAAGCCATTTGGATATCAAATGACTTAAATAAGAATGCCTGGACCCCAATAATAGATAAATTCATAAATAACGGTTATCGTCAAAGTCTTATATGGCCTAAGTTGCCGAAAAGACTGTGTGCATGTGTGTGTGAATGAGAAAAAAGTGTGAATGTTAAAAAAAAAATCTGGTGTGACTGGCGCACAGCACACAACTTTCTCTTACCTTCGGTAATCGAAAGTTGAGTACTGTGCTTGTCACACCAGATTTTTTGTGTCGACATGTATTTAGTTCCCGGCAGTAGGGAATATTTGAATTCAAATGTAAAATTTATAAGTATGGGAAAATATTTATATTTTGTTAACATGGCAACCATTTCTCCTATCTTTCCTATGAAGCACAAGAGTAAAGTGTGCTTCAAACAATTTTGAGGGCAAAACGAGAATATACATTTGAAAGAGCATCTAAAAAATAATTGATTTTTGAATTTTAATCAAAATCGTTAGAGCGAATTTTGAGAAAATCGAAAAAAACTGAAAAAGTACATCAGTAAAGTACTAGTACTCTTTGGCCGATTTTGATTAAAAGCTTATTTTTCCGGTCCCGAGGGGTGTTTAACTTAAATATAAAATTTCAACCTCGTAGCTTAATTCCTTCATGCTTAAAATTGAACACACACAGACAGACAGACACACACACACAGACATTTTAAATTTTTAAAGTTTTTTTTTTTTTGGGGGGGGGGGGCGCAAAAAAAATATCTTGCCTAGGGCGGCAGAATAGCTTGCGCCGGCCCTGATTTGAACTAATAATAATTAAGTAAACAGAGAGACCTAGCTGAGTCTAGCCATTAATATTCAAAGCGATTAGGTTTCTCAGTATTTTTAAACTGAGTGATGGCACCCCACAAGAGAAGACAACACAATGTGCCGGCGTGACTATCAACTTCAATAAAAACGAAATAAGTACAATGACACAACACAGAGAGTGAAATCCAAGTTTCCAAGGGTAATATATACTGAGTTAAGAACACCGTTGCAAAAGGTTTATTTTTTTATTTGTAGTAAAGAAAATAAAAGTAAATTAAACTAAATACAAAATAAAAAAAGTAAAAATAAATTTTAAAGTAGCGCGTGCTCTTACCAAAATAAGTACATTATTGATAAGTGTCAAAAAATTCAAATACATAATTAGAAAAAATTAGGCTAATAAAAAGTCGATCTATTGGCTTAATAAAAAGCTTTTATTCCTAATTTTAAGGTGAATAATAAGATAGCGAAATTAAGATTTTACATTAAAAATTTTCTTAAAAAATGCCTTATTATATTTCATAAAAAAATTACGTATGACGATATGAAATGTCAATCGGTAAAATTTTTGGTTAATATGAATAACAGAGAAATTTTAAACAAAAATAATTTTTGTCATTTGAAAGTGTAAAACAAACTTTTTCAAAGTCCACTTTGTATAGAAATCAATAGAGTTTAGTTTGAGCATGTCGCCGCTAGAGCGTAGCACCATATGGTTCTGAAATTAATCCTAATAAAAGAATAAATTTGCTACTGACAATTTGTCAATCAATGAAAATTTCATAATTACTATTGCTTGTAAAATCTACAAGATAGTTATATAATAAAAAATCTGGTGTGACTGGCGCACAGCACACAACTTTCTCTTACCTTCGGTAATCGAAAGTTGTGCACTGTGCTTGTCTCACCAGATTTTTTGTGTCGACATATATTTAGTTCCCGACAGTACGGATCATATGAATTCAGATGTAAAATTTATAAGTATGGGAAAATATTTATATTTGTTACCATGGCAACCATTTCTCCTATCTTCCCTATGAAATACAAGAGTAAAGTGGTCTTCAGAAGATTTCAATCGCAAAATGAGAATATACATTTTAAAGAGAATCTAAAAATTAATTGATTTTTGAATTAAAAAAAAAATCGTTGGAGCAAATTTTGAGAAAATCGAAAAAAACTGAAAAAGTACATCAGTAAAGTACTAGTACTCTTTGGCCGATTTTGATTAAAAGCTTATTTTTCCGGTCCCGGGGGGTGTTTAACTTAAATATAAAATTTCAACCTCGTAGCTCAATTCCTTCATGCTTTAAATTGAACACACACACACACACACACACACCCACCGACCCACACACCCACAGACAGACCATGTCGCGAAAACCACTTTTTTGGATTCAGGGGACCTCAAAACGTGAAGATCCATCAAAATCTCGACATCGAATTTTTGACATGAATCCAATACTTTCTCTCTATATATATATTACATATATACATAGGTAAGAGAAAGTAAAAACTATTAGGAAGATATAATTTATTGGATATTTTTTAAACATAATTCTGATATAACGACATGGGCAAGAGCTTAACTTGGAAAATAAGATAGAGTAAAAAAAAAATCTGGTGTGACTGGCGCACAGCACACAACTTTCGATTACCTTCGGTAATCGAAAGTTGTGTACTGTGCTTGTCACACCAGATTTTTCGTGTCGAAATATATTTAGTTCCCGACAGTACGGTACATTTGAATTCAGATGTAAAATTTAGTATGGGAAAATATTTATATTTTGTTACCATGGCAACCATTTTTCCTATCTTTCCTATGAAACACAAGAGTAAAGTGGTCTTCAGAAGATTTCAATCGCAAAATGAGAATATACATTTTAAAGAGCATCTAAAAAATAATTGATTTTTGAATTTAAAAAAAAATCGTTGGAGCAAACTTTGAGAAAATCGAAAAAAACTGAAAAAGTACATCAGTAAAGTACTAGTACTCTTTGGCCGATTTTGATTAAAAGCTTATTTTCCGGTCCCGGGGGGTGTTTAACTTAAATATAAAATTTCAACCTCGTAGCTCAATTCCTTCATCCTTAAAATTGAACACACACACACACACACACCCACCCACACACCCACCCACCCACCCACCCACAGACAGACCATGTCGCGAAAACCACTTTTTGGATTCAGGGGACCTCAAAACGTGAAAATCCATCAAAATCTCGACATCGAATTTTTGACATGAATCCAATACTTTCTCTCTATATATATATTACATATATACATAGGTAAGAGAAAGTAAAAATGGATTATGAAATTTGATCATTATTATTTATTTTTTTAACTTGAACAAAATGTGAAAATGTTTGTTCAAGAATGAATATTAATTTGTTTTCATTAGTCAAAGGTTGTTAATAATGATTAATTCTATTAAAAGTAAGAAAAATAATTTTTTAATAAAGTTCAAACTAGGGAGAGGTTGCCAAGGGACAAAAATTACAGTATAAGCTATTGAATTAATACAGATTTGCTTTCTAAAACTCTAGATCAGCAAATGGTAATAAAAATCCCTCATCTTAATGAACTCCAGGTTCTTTTGTTCAATATCAAAGCGATTGAACATTTTAAATTGAAATAAAATTATTTTCTTTTAATGTCGGAACCTAAGACAATTTAGACCCCAATCTAAATAAAATAATTAATTAACCAATTGAAATTTAAAACCAAATTAAAAATTAAGCATATTTTTCTTATAAATGGGCGATTGGAAATGTCAGTTTTGATTGTATATAAGCAGCTGCCACCTTGCGGCGGACGGCTGAACTAGAGAGTTTGTCTGTTGGCCACCATGTAGAGCTAGTGAGAGGCGCTCTAAGGGATGTTTGAAAGCAAGAGGGTAGGTCGATTGTCTGGTGCTGCCAGGGGTTATGGTCAGATCACGAACTAAATCTCAATTCCCCAGATACACGCATCTTACACAAAATATTTTTATCTAAATATTTATATTTTGAATTCAAAAAAGAAAGTAAAAATTGTGACCAACAGTAGTTCTGTCGAAAACTATTGAATTTTTTTGCTGAGAGTAAATCCGTTCTCGTCAGTCGATAATAAATCGTTTTAAAAATTGTTTTATCATACATATGCCTATGAGTGTACTACAGTATCTAAGATTTTTACAGACGACCATTAGGGCAAAAAATCTTGTGTGACTGTCGCACAGCACACAACTTTCTCTTACCTTCGGTAATCGAAAGTTGTGTTATGTCCTTGTCACACCAGATTTTTCGTGTCGAGATATATTTAGTTTCCGCCAATATATTAGAATTTAGGATGTCAAATTTATAAACATGGGAAAATATTTATATTTTGTTACCATGGCAACCAATTCTCCTATCTTTCCTATGAAGCACAAGAGTAAAGTGTGCTTCAAACAATTTTGAGGGCAAAACGAGAATATACATTTGGAAAAATAATTGATTTTTGAATTTTAATCAAAATCGTTAGAGCGAATTTTGAGAAAATCGAAAAAAACTGAAAAAGTACATCAGTAAAGTACTAGTGCTCTTTGGCCGATTTTGATTAAAAGCTTATTTTTCCGGTCCCGGGGGTGTTTAACTTAAATATAAAATTTCAGCCTCATAGTTCAATTCCTTCATGCTTAAAAGTGAACACAGACAGACAGACAGACAGACACACCCACAGACAGACCATGTCGCGAAAACCACTTTTTTTGGAATCACGGGACTTCAAAACGTGAAGATCCATCAAAATCTCGACATCGAATTTTTGACATGAATCCAATACTTTCTCCCTCTATATATATTAACATATATATAGAGGTAAGAGAAAGTAAAAACCCTAAAATAATCTTAAATTTTTGAAAAAAATTTATTGATCCTCCCCCCATCAAAAATTTCTGGCTACGCCAATGACTTTGATCATTTTTAATTATTACTTTCTCTTACTTCTATATATGTTAAAATATATATAGAGAGAGAGAGAGAAGTATTGGATTCCTATCAAAAATTCGATATCGAGATTTTGACGGATATACATGTTTTGAGGTGAATCCAAAAAGTGGTTTATCGCGACATGTCTGTGTGTCTGTTTGTCTGCGAACAAAATATCTCAAGAATGAAAAGAGCTAGGAAGTTGAAATTTTAAATTTAAGTTAGGTACCCTTCTGGGACGTGACACAATGCTTTTGAACAAAATCGTGCCAAAGAGTACTAGTATTTTACTGATGCACTTTTTCAGTATTTTTTTTTTTCGAATTTCTCAAAATTCGCTTATCCACTACCATGAAGCACACTTTACTCTTGTACTTCATAGGAAAGATAGGAGAAATGGTTGCTATGGTAACAAGAAATATAAATATTTTCCCATACTTATAAATTTTACATCTGACAAGGGGAGGGGGCACGACCGTGGGACTTCATTTTGGGATGAAACTTCGGGTGATGATTGTAGACCGTTAGGGGGTTCACCCCTTGAAATAGTAACGCGCAACGCTCAATAGTTTCGGAGAAAATGGCGTTTAAAA
>JAKCPI010011006.1:0-14256 GCA_023213315.1 Euborellia annulipes | reverse complement strand
TGATGTACAGACGGCGCTACAAGTGCTGAAAGTTGAGCCTTGAGCTTAGGCAACTAAAATGCTTAGCCGTCAGAATTGTTGTCTTAAAATTAGCTTCTCCCTTTCGGTTGCATAAAAAAAAAAAAAAGATTTATATATTTATTTTTAAAAATAATGGTTTTGTTGAATAAATCTAAGACTTACTCTAGACACATCAGGCACTTGTGGCGATTTTTTTTTTCACGATTTTTTTTTTTTTTTTCCAAAATTCACCCTAACGCATTTGGTCGATTTTGTTGAAAAGGGGGTTCAGAGGGTACCTAATTTAAATATAAAATTGTAACCTCGTAACTCATTTCCTACTGCTACTAACTTTATTTTGATCCCAGATATTGATTGATATTTACGGAGTAATTTGGAGTGACTAGTCGCACAGCACACAACTTCTTACTTTCGGTAATGTAAAGTTGCATTCTGTATTTGTTCCCTAGATATACGCATATACAAATCAAATTTTTAAGTATTAATTTTTAAAATTTTATATTTTAAATAAAATTTAATTTCCAAGAAAAACTATTTTTCTCAAATCTCGGAGGGGGGATATTATTCACTGCCCCCCCCCCGCCATATTTTTGCTTAATTAATCACAGCCACTTTCACACCCGAGAAAATTCCAAAAATAAAGTTTTTATTCTATAGGCCTACTAGCTGTACAACCCTTTTTGGTTCATTTTTCTGCTGGTTCAAAAAGACTATACACTACTCAAACTTATAATGAAAAAAATAATAATTAATAGAAACTTGCAATCATTTAGGTGGAAACATCTATATTTTTTAATTTTGCATTTTTTAGAAAAACAAAAAAAAAAAACCATTTTTTTTCATTCACACACACAAACACACAGTCTTCAGGATGATCAGAAATAATTCCCAAAGAAGAATGCAGCCAAAATTTATTTCATTCGATTTCAGTAAAAAATACTAATCACTTGCTGACGTTTCGGTATTGTTTAAAAACATAAAGACAAAATCACAGGTATGATCAATTAATTCCAATAGGTCTTTCAAATGATTTGTAAAACAAAACATCTTATGATTCTATTATATTTTTTCCATCAGTCTGTAGCTCCGATGATGGGTTCAAACCCGAACCGAAACGTCAGCAAGTGGTCTAGTAATTTTTATTGCGATCGGATAAAACTCAATTTGGGCACCATACTTCTTTAAGGGATTGATTCCCTATTATCCTGAATACGCAATACTACAGCTATAGTCGAAAACTATTCAGTTACTACAAACATTCAGTCTTTTCGGCAACTTAGGCCTTTCAAGACTTTACGATACCCGTTATTTGTAAATATATCTATAGGGGGTCCAGGCATTCTTATTTAGAAACCATTTGATGTCCAAATGGCTTAAACAAAACCATCGGACTGCCTGGGATCGACCCTCGACCCTTGATATACAAGGCAAGCGCGCTACCATCTACACCAAGCCCGAGGACAGGATCATGGGGGAGTAGACATTTATACGAATTAACAAACAATATTTTCCATCTAATCAAAAGAGAAAAGCGTGCAAAAACCATACTAACATATACTATTTGATGATAAGATTAAGACATGTGTGTTGGGTTGTTGCTTACATCCACTTCACTATTCTGTTACGACACAAATTGGTTCTGAAATACAAAGAGTACTTAACTTATTTCCCACCTGAGTAGAGACGGGGTAAGCATTGCAAAAATAAAAGGGTAAAAGATTTTTCATCAAACATTTTTGGCGTTTGAGTCTATTCGGTTGGCAATAACTCGGTTGAAGAGATGTGAAGGACCAAAAATGACGTGGTATTGTTTGAGAAAAAGGACTCAAATGGAAGGGTGCGGTCTCCCCTTCAATTGAACACAAATGCCCTTCATTTAAAAAGGAGATGAGGATCTCTCTCTCTCTCTCTCCCTTATTTGTTAGAATTCACAGCATAATTTTTACCTAAAAAAAAAAATTAATTTTCTTACAAAGCCTTCATGTTGTTTCACACCAGATTTAGTTTGGTTTTTTTTTTTTCAATCCTTACTTGAAATCTCTTTTATTATTATTTTTTATTTTTTTTACAATCCCTCTTTTTATTTCATATTGGTAGCTTGGCTTTCTTCACATTTATATCCATTTCAAAAACATAAAAAAAAAAGAAATTTATAAAGCCACTTTTCTTTATCACCCTTTAAAACAGCTGATAAATGAATATTTTATTGATTTTTATTTTTATTTATTTATCAACTTTACAGTTATATTAGCTTATGCATAAACAACGTATTCATTTCCTCCCTAATGACATTTAATTCCATAGGCTTACTGAAAAATATCCGAGGACAAAATGAATCATTTGCTTTTAAAGTTTTTTTTTTTTTGATAAATAATAAATACAAACAACAAAAAAATTTGATAAGATTATTAAAAGATATGCTAAACTTGATATGATTAGGCTGTAACTTCTGTTTTCAACGAAGATATCTGGATTAGCCAAATACACCCCAAGGGAAAAGAAATCAGAGGGCAGTAATATTTTAGCTAATATTTTAATATAAAAGTAATAAATTTGGGGTCACCAATTTTTCGATTCAAAAATATACAGGTTGAATGAATATATATATTAAAATGGTTTATACAGTAAAGATTATTAGTATGAGAAGGAATCAATTGCAGAGCACTGAATATAAGTTAAATGAATTAGATTAAAGAATTTATAATAAAGTCAAGGAATGAAAATAAGTAAAGTTATCTCGTTTTGGAGAGGAACTTAGCTTGAGGCCGTAGTTGATCACAGTCGGCGATTCAATGCTGGTTTCCTAAAGCTGTCAAGCGCCGTTTGGATTCCGTTGTGAAAAGCAGGACCAAAAAAGTAGACAAAGAGAGGTGGAGACGTTTCCCAATGATGTTTGGAAACATGAGAAAATCTCCCAACTCTGGATATTCAAGTATACTTTTCCCAAAAGAATGAAGGGAAACAGGCGGTTCAAAACCGCGTATTAACGGAATAAAAAAGTATATTTGAAAGAAGAATTGAGATACCAAAAAAAAAACCCTGAAAACAAGGGGAAATAATTAATTTACTTCACAATGAATTAGGGGAAAATATCAATCGAACAAACTTACCCTCTTTAGGGTTTTCCTTTAATTAGTGTCAAATTGTATCTTCTGAGATACAAATGTTCTTCAACGCTGGACCAAATCCAGATGAAGAAAACTCAAAAATAAACGAAATAATTCTCTAAATTCGGAGATGCGAGTCGATGCGCCGGAAGTCAAAAGAGAAAGAGAAGTGGCTTCCTTGTTCGCGGCATAGACAAAAAGAAAATAAAAAAAGATGCGACAAAACGCATGAAAATCAAATGATGGCGCGTCGATCGGCGGAAAATAGAAAAAGTGCATTTTGGCCAAAACAATATCAAATTTGAAGAGACAATTGAAAAAATTTATAAATTTAACAGGGCTTGGTGTAGTTGATAGAGTTCTGGCCTTCTGTACCAAGGGTCGCGGGTTCGCATCCAGTCTCAGGCGACAAAATTTATTTCAATTTAATTGACTACCAATAAATTGAAATTTAAAGTCATTTCGGCTGCAGAGGCCATTTGACATATAAATATTTATTATTTTATTTAAATACATGTATCGATTGCTTCCGGCGGGCGTTCAATGGTCTTGTTTTTCGGAGGCCACCTATCCCGATTTTCAGCACCACTTGACGTTGCTTAACAGTGGCATCTCCTTTGGCTTCCCCCTGGACTCATCTCCAGCTGGCCTGCGACAGACTATTACCTTTCTTAAATCCTGTCCTGCAATTTTTCAGACAATTCATAAGCGTCTAGTCCACATTACGTAGCCCTACTAGTCTCCCAATAATGAATTTATTTAATTTGAATGAAACTAAATGAGTGTTAGAGAAGATATTACAGTGGTGGCTGCTGCAAATTATCGTTGCAGTTGATGATTACGATCCACCCTGAGAGACCTGACATGAAGCTTTTGAACAAACTTGGCCAAAGAGTACTAGTACTTTACTGATGCACTTTTTCAGTTATTTTTCGATTTTAAAATTCAAAAATAAATTATTTTAAAGTTGCTCTTTAAATGTGCGATCATTTCACCAGATTTTTTTTATTTTTGCATCCCCGCTTTTTCTCTATATTTGTTTATTTAAAGTGTAAATTTGCTCGCTTTATGCGTATTTATGTGTGTATGTTAGAAATGAATTGTTTATTTCAGAAACCCGTCAATATTCATCATATCACAAATATTTTTGGGGCTCCTCCTATTTTATATATCTACATGTAATTATTTAATATTAAATATCATAGCTAGCGGAAGACACTCAACACAGGGTTCTAGGGTTTCTGTGACCCACCAATGCTAGATTCAGCCGTGCGTGCTTTGGCATTGCTTATCAGCAACTACGTATCTTGATGGCTGTGGCTGTTGCTCTTCCCTATTACCAGATTCCCCCTGCTTGCTAACCACTTCAATGTTTATCAACACTTTAACACCTATATGAGTGGTTCAAAGCAAAAAGTAAACCAAGTCCGAAAATAAACAATTTTCCTATTTTCCCATTTTGGATATTAAATTATGATAGTTATTCGGTGTGATGATAAACCATGTACAAATTTCATTACTAATCCTCCAGAGTGCACAAAAAAAAAAGAAAAATATCTGAAAACAAATCTAAAAATCGAAAATCTGTACTTAGATATAGTATAATTTAAGTTCTTAAGGTTGTTCGGATAGTACATCGTAAGTCATAATAGAATCAAAATTTTTTTTTAAATAAAATTAAAAATTTGAATGCCAAAATTCCTTATTATAATTTAGTCGTGACCTATCATAGTTTATAATTGGATTAAGTTAATAATTTAATTACCAAAAATAATAAATGAATGACTTTCGACTTGAGCAGTTTTTCACGTAATATAGAACTGGCAACATTGCATTCATCAACTATCTATTTTAAATCTTAAACGCCTTAAATTTTATTTTATTTAATATATTACAATGTTTAATGCAAATCAGTTTAAACACAATGGACGATTTGCGAGAAAAAATATTGTAAAATTGAAAAAAAAAAATGTATCTGACATAGAGATAAGACACTTATGCTATGCGACGTTGCCAGGCTGGTCTGACTCTCGAGAATTCATTATTTTTAAATATTAGCGACTGTCATTTTGGAGAATTTTTTGACTTTCTTGTTAAAATATCTTTAAAAGCGGTCGGCAGAAACTTTTGGTTTTATTTTTAACGTATTCCTCGGAAGTGAATTAATAAAATGTAAGTTTTTTTGTTTTTGTATCAGTTGCACAGATGCCTATAGTCTATAATTCGATATGTGTGCGTTTAGTCGTTATTCGCCATAGGCTACATGTTAAATTTCAATTTTTTAAAAATTAATTACACGATAACCCTGTGTCAGATCTGCTTCAAAATTTTATTTTATACGTATTTGATAGTGATTAATAACATATTAAAAAAATCTGGTGTGACTGGCGCACAGCACACAACTTTCTCTTACCCTTCGGTAAGAGAAAGTTGTGCACTGTGCTGGTCACACCAGATTTTTTGTGTCGAGATATATTTAGTTTCCGATAGCACCTTAGTTTCAAACTTGCATTTTAAATGTTGACTGCTTCAAATAAACTATGGTTATTTTTCAAAATTTTAATCTCATATTTGGACATTTTATACACAATATAGAATCGTAAATAAATACAAAATTTCATAAGAATTGGAAAAAAAAATTTTAAATGCCTAAAAAGTTCCAAAGGGGACCCCCTTTTGAATCGAAATTAACATACAAATCCCTATAGGAAATTAACATTAGGCCTATGAGAGAAGGCGGAGAGACAGGCGATAATGTTTGCAAGTGAGAGAGAGAGAGATATATGTTTTCTCCTAAGCAATTAAAGACACAAATAAAATAAAAATAAATGGGAATTTAAATAATAATTGATTTTTAATCTAATAAAAAGAAAAAGATTTAAATTCCGTTACCATGGCAACCAGTTCTATCTTTCCTATGAAGAACAAGAGTAAAGTGGTCTTCAGAAGATTTCAACGGCAAAATGAGAATATACATTTTAAAGAGCATCTAAAAAATAGTTCATTTATGAATTTTAAAAAAAAATCCTTGGAGGGAATTTTGAGAAAATCGAAAAAAACTGAAAAAGTACATCAGTAAAGTACTAGTACTTTTTGGCCGATTTTGTTCAAAAGCTTATTTTGAGATTCTTCAAAGGTACTTAAGTTAAATATAAAATTTCAACCCGGTAGCTCAACTCCTTCATGCTAAAAATCTGTCCACACATACAGACACACACACACACATACATACACACACACATACACACACACAGACCAATTTGCGGGACCCACTTTTTTTGGACTCAGGGGACCTCAAAACATGTATATCCATCAAAATCTCGACATCGAATTTTTGACATGATCGCAATACTTTCTCTCTCTATATATTTCATATATAGGGTATGAGAAAGTAAAATTAGCTTTTAATCTACCAAAGTGCTTTAATGTCCGAACAACCTTAATAATTGCTGAGATGTAAAAGAATTAAATGTATACTTTAAGAGGAATTAAATATAAGGCTTTAACTTTTATTTATTTTTTTTCAAAAGAGTAAAAAGTCGACATGGTTCACTTTTGATCTGAGCCCCTCATATTGAATATTATACCGTACAGTGAGGGACAATATTAAGTCCCACTCATGCGTTTTCTACTTGTGGTTATTTCATTGTTAAATATTAAATATTTTTTAATGGAAACCTTCATCGTTCAAACCTAGAAATTACATGCAATCGAACAAAAAATAAAATAACACCGAAGGTTGTAAGAGGCAATTTTGATTGGAAAATTTACTCCTTAATGAATAGCAGGTTTTTCATGCAACTTTTCAATTAAAAAATTGTCAAACCTGCTATCCATTAAGAAGTAAACAAACTTCTCAAAATTGAAAAAAATAAAATGTATTTAAGCAGATTAAAAAATAATCGCATAATGGTAAAAGTTTACAATTGATTTTTTTTTAGTTTTTAATAAATTGAGAGTTGGTTGGCCACAATTTTTTTTTTTTTTATAAATAATAAAAAAGCGATATAGAAGGAGATGTATATAGGGATGAGAAGTTTCAAAAAAAAAAAAAAAAACTCTAGCATCATATAATTCTCATATCATATATATATAAATTGTAATGTAAAATTCTTGGTTGATTGAACACAATTCCTTTTTTTCGAACGATCGATCATCTCCATGTTCAGATATTCTTTTTCTATTTTCCACCTTTATGATCAAAATATGTTCCAATTACATTCTCAGAATTCATCCCTTAACATTTCTCATAAACGATAGATTTATTTTTAGTTTCTTCTTTACATTTTATATACCATTAGGGGAACATGAGGCTAGATGGAGTAGATGGGGTACCATAGCTACTGGCTCTAACGGCAAACGGTGGAAAATAATAGTTCTAGTAAATAAGAAGCTGCTATGAAATTGTCACCCATTTTGAGTGAATAGTTTGTCTTGCAAGGAATTTTTCGTGACAGTGCTGTCTGTTATTTTTGTCGGAAAGTTTATTGATGCTCAAATATGTTAAGTTACGTTTATATATGACTACATCATATATTCTAGTAAAAAGTGTAGTTTTATAGGGTTTGTTTGCATCTATTACGAATGATTAAAAAATAATCCCATTCGACAATGACGACCTTGATAACTTAAAAACGCCTAGCCGGGGAACTTTTTAAGGGATGAAAGATGGGGTTTAAGAAAACTGGAAAAATAGATCAGAAAAATAAACAGAAGGAGAAAAAGAAAACTGTTGGAATTGAAAAAGCCAAAAAAAAAAACCTTAAAAGAAAGCATTCACACGCACCATCATCAGAAGATTCAGAGGCTGAATGTATTTATTTTGCATATTTATATTCTCAGTCTACTGAAAAATGGATCCAGTGCTTGAAGTGCAACAAATGGGCTCACTGTTGAGCAGGTGAAGAAGATGAAGCCCGAAGCTACGCATCTTTGTTCTCTGTGTTTAGACTAGGAACCGACCGAATATTCGGTTTCGGTTACGGTTTCGGCCAGTTTCGGCCAAAAATCCTGGTTTCGGCCCTAGTTTCGGTTTCGGCCAAAAACTAGCCGAACCTTTCGGCCAGCCGAAACCTGAGTTTGAAAAGGATGGGATGAGACTCGCATGCAAAAATAAAAAAAAAGGTGAAATGATTGCACTTGAGGGAGAAAAAATTTTTTAGTCTCCTAAAAAAGGTAAAATGATTTTCACGGGAAGGAAAAAATTTTAAAAAAATTTCACAAAAAAAAAGGTAAATGATATGAATTTTTTATAGGAAATTCAAGTTTCGGTTTCGGTTACGGTTTCGGCCGAAACTAAGATCGAGGCCGAATATTCGGTTTCGGTTCGGCTGAAAATCTTGTTTCGGTCGGACCCTAGTTTAGACTATCATACACCACATGCATTAGTCCGTCTTGCTCGACCCCAAGATGAAGTTTAGGACTTTGAAAAAAAATTTTTTCACAAAAAGTTAATAAAATTGTTTTTATGCTATTGTAAACTTTAGTAATGTACAAATACATGATTTTTTCTACGACTTGACCACTGTAATTATGAAGCCTATGAACTAGACAAAATAAGGTTCCCCGTCTTGCCCCACGTTCCCCTACGTATATTCATATTACTGTCACAACAAGCCTGGCGGGCTACGTATTCAGGTCTCGCAAATTCTATCGTAAACTCTAATAATAAATGAGAAGCAAAGCATAATTTTTTTTTTTTTTTTTTTTTTTCCAACACACTTTTTTTCCCATTCACAGAGTCTTTTTTTTAAATAAGAATGCCCCGACCCCCAATTGATATATTTACAAATAACGGCTATCCTAAAAAGTCTTAAATGGCCTAAGTTGCCGAAAAGACTGTGTACAAGTATATATCTGTGTGAATGTGAGTGAGAATGGGTAAAAGTGCGGGTTGAAAAAAAAAAAAATATCAAAGTGCAGTAGACTTTAAAATGGATATAGGAGACGTACTAGCCAAGGAAATTAAAATAAAAAAAACAAAA
Organism: Euborellia annulipes; assembly: GCA_023213315.1. NCBI lineage: Eukaryota > Metazoa > Arthropoda > Insecta > Dermaptera > Anisolabididae > Euborellia > Euborellia annulipes. The sequence goes on along the minus strand of JAKCPI010011006.1, from coordinate 5,144 downwards.
AAAAACTTGAATTTAATTATTAATCAGTCGCCAATTACGAGCTTCACCAGGACGATTAATTGTTAATTAATTGTATTTTAACAATTAATCATCCTGATGAAGATCGTGATTAGAGACCAAAACTTCGACGATTAATAATTTAAAGTTTTTTATTTTAATTTTCTTGGCTGTTACGTCTCCTATTTCCAAAATAATATTATTTTATTAAGTTCAATAAAAACAAGGTGGGACGGTGTAGGCCCCATGTATTTCTTAATAAGCCAGATATGTATATTTGTATTAATTATCTGAAAAATTGCGCCACATTATTGAAGAAAGACGAGGGTCAGCCGCAGGCGGGTCCGAGCTAGTTGGAAAAAGGTCCAGTAGAGTGAAGCTCCCTGGTTAGCTAACTTAAATATAAAATTCTAACCTCGTAGCTCATTGCTTATTTTGAACATCTACCGACAGACCATTTCTAATTCACTTAATCAATCAAAACGTGTATTTTCTTGAAATCTAGACATCTAATTTTTATATATTTCAAATAAACTTTATTTAGATAAGTGCAAAAAATTGTATCCATAATAGAGAGACATGTTCTAGTTACTTATGCATGAGTTAATGTATATTTCCTGTTCCTTTTGGAAGTTTTCTCTCTCTGTTCTGTGAATATAACTTTAAATGTATTTGCTCCAACGTCGTTTAAGTCGTTCTCGACTCTGTTCTGACTTGCATTTCATTCCCCCCTCCCCCCCCTCTTATGTATTTCCTTAGTATAGTAGTTCTGAATTTGCAAATTGGTATTTCGCCTGTCTGGGTTTTTGATCGCAAAGGGATTTCTCTCCTTGAATTTGCGCGAATCGATAACGACGACGACCGCTGGCGCCCCCGGGACTTTGCCCCCCGAGGGCCTCGCCCCCAGACCCCTAGTTTTATTTATCTTTCGCTGTGGTTTTTATTCAGTGTTCACATACAAATATTATATAAGCATACTAGCTGTTCAGTGCACCTTCGGTTTGTTCCTTTTCAATTTTATATAATACGAGCCTCTCAAATCTTTTGAGAGTCCCCTTAAAGCCAACGGATTTATTTAAAAGATAATTAAGTTTAATTTTATTAACTTAAAATAAATAAATTTTCTATTTCCAAACACCCTAAATAAATTTTATCAAAACTAACCTAAGATCACCCTCTCCCGTCCAAGGTGCGGGGCTTATGATTAAGAAAAGGCGAGGGTCCTCCGCAGGCGGGCCCAAACCAGGTGGTGGGGGGGTCCAGGGGGCGAAGCTTCGTATTGCAATCCAGTGCCAGCTTGAGAATTTGTTTACATTCATAGAATACATAAATGTAAAGAATACATTAATTTTTCTCTATACATTACCTATGGGAGAAATCGTAACTTTAAGAATTAATAACTCAAAAAGTTATAGGAATTTCGGGACCCAGTATTTTTCCTGGACTCTCCATAACGTCCTCTATAACAGCGTTTCTCAACCTTTGTTGGCCCGCGGACCTGTAAAATTTGTAAAAAGTGTTAATGTTAAATAAATAAATCATTGAAACAAAAAACCTTGTGTATCATACTTGAATTTAATTCTCCTATTAAATTCATTTTCAATTTTAAACAAAGGTGAAAAAAAAACATTGTTTGAGGATAAAAAGAATTATAAAAAAAAAGACATTTATGTAAAAATAAACAATAGTATCATATAAGATAATTTTATAATTTTTATATTTTTATTCATAAGGAGAGTTAGAACCTAATGCTTTACAATGAGCAAATCTTCAGAAATTTATTGGGGATATGGGAATTCGAGTATTTTCCTGTACGTCTCTATGGGAGTGTCAAACTTAATTTCGAAATTCTAACGGACAGTCAGATAATCAGATCTTGACAGACAGACGGACACTTAACAATTATATATTCCGATTATACATGTATTTATTTTGAATTGAACATATAATAAGATTCTCTCTCCCCCTTTCTGAAAATACGCTGATTTAATTGGAGAGGGAAAATTTCATTCAAAGACCCAGATGATCCCTCTAAACAGTAAATAATTTATTTCATTTGATTGGACTTAATGTTTAAGAAGAAAAGAAGAGAAATATTATTAAATTAACGTCTTTTCCTCTCATCACTGTTTTAGAAAACTCATGCAGTAGGCTATAGGCTATAGTCTAGATACCATCAAGAGAAAAGATATTGGACAATATGGCGGCTACCTGGCTTTTGAGCCTTACGCATAGGCAACCATTTACACAAGTCTGTATATTTAGTTGCTTCAAAATGGACAAATCCCCTTCAGTCTTCTCTTAACAAAAAAAAAAATTGTAACAAAAGCCTGGTCAGGACAAGGGACTTGCCCTTTCTTTTGTTCTTAATACAAAAAGATAGAAACCCTTTTAAAAATAAAATTTTGACGTGACAACGTCTTACAAATCATGTGTCTATAGTGGTTTTAAATTAATTTTTGATTAAATGTAATATTTTATTCTTGTAATTTGTGCAAAATTATCTGGTTTTAAAATTTGAACCAAATTTCTACTGCGATTTTTAATAAAATTATAAGCTATTATAAGTAGGAATTTTTTACATTTTGTGAAATGTTAATTTCTATTTGTTTAACATTTTGCACGCATTTTACAAGTAAAATATTTTTTTTATTATCTCTTAGAAGAATTGCTTTAATTTTTTTCTATAAGAGTAGTGCGCTCTTATGTTCAACATTTCAATATAGGCGCTCTTTATTTTATTCAAAGCGTTTCAGACAATTACTGAATATGGTTTATTAAAAATTACCACTCTCTTATCTAAAAGGAATATTTTTCTATACATATAATGTGAGTGCCCGTCTTATTGGGAATTATACACATAGTGCAAGTGCACATGTGATCAAACCGGGATTTGTCAATAATAAAATTTTTTTCGCTTCATACAAAATTATATGGCTTCTGTGCCCAAGCTCAGAGATAAATTTTATCTCTGAATAAATAATATGAATGAATATATTCTTAACAAGACATGTGAGTGTTTTTTATTGATGAGGCCAAACATCCCTGGCCCCCGGGAATCGAACCCGGGATCTCCGCCTTTCCGGGGCATAGGCGTGCTATCCATTGCACCAGGCCACCGGACCCTCGACTTGCACCAATAAAACTCACTCCCCTTAGTGCAGGTCGAGGGTCCGGTGGCCTGGTGCAATGGATAGCACGCCTATGCCCCGGAAAGGCGGAGATCCTGGGTTCGATTCCCGGGGGCCATGGGATGTTTGGCCTCATCAATAAAAAACACTCACATGTCTTGTTAAATATATCTATGACTCAGTTAAAGTCCGAATCGAGGTATTTTGAATACTATTATCTTATTCAAATAATAGATCTCGAAAAATATTTAGCTATGAATATATTCATTCATATTATTTATTAACATATTAGGAAAGAAAGTTTTATCAAAAATATATTAATAAGATACTAGTCTCGCCTAACCGGGGGGCTTGTTTCTTCTAACCCCTCCTCCCCTTGATTTCTTTTTTTCTACTTTTGCTAAATAATTTCATCTTTGAAAAAACATAACAATTTTATTTTTTAGTTTAATAATTTAATTTATTTAAATTTAAAAACTTTGCGATAGACACAACTCTTTTTTGGATTAATATAATTATTTTCATTTTATTTACATGTATTTCTTTTATTTTGATACAAGAAAAACAACTATTGCTAATAAAAATCTTTTTTTTTTTTTTTTTTTTTTTTATTTATTTATTTAAGATATTTTTTGGCATCTAAGGTCATTTCGACCCCGTTCTTATTTATTTCAAATGATTGGTAGCCAATTCAAATGAAACTTGAATTGAAATGAGAAGAGACTTGGCAACTATGGAGAAAAAATGGCAACACTGTATTTACAAAGACATATGGAGAAAGAAATTTGAGCAAAAAAACCTTTCTGGGTTCAAAAAATGTATTTGTAACGAATAAAATTTTATTAATAATTCACTTAGGAATTTGATTCAAAGATTAAAATCAGATGATTTTTTCCAATTAACAAAGATAAAATGTTAAAATTAATCAAAAACTATTAATTTTTTATAAAAATTTTTAATAAATCATTAAATGCATTTTTTTCTCTTTTGTTATTTAAAACACAAAAGAAAAGGTTGTTTATACCTTCTTTTTAAATAAAATGGTTCGAGTCAATAAGGAACCCTAGAAAGGTCCCTTGCCCTCTTCTTTTGTGTTTTAAATAACAAAAGAGAAAAAATGCATTTAATGATTTATTAAAAATTTTTATAAAAAATTAATAGTTTTTGATTAATTTTAACATTTTATCTTTATTTAATTGGAAAAAATCATCTGATTTTAATCTTTGAATCAAATTCCTAAGTGAATTTTTAATAAAATTTTATTCGTTACAAATACATTTTTTGAAAGCAAAAAGGTTTTTTTGCTCAAATTTCTTTCTCCATATGTCTTTGTAATACAGTGTTGCCATTTTTTCTCCAAAAAGTTGCCAAGTCTCTTCTCATTTCAATTCAAGTTTCATTTGAATTGGCTAACAATCATTTGAAATAAATAAGACGGAGTCTAAACGGCTCCGATTCCGAAAAAAGGCCCTAAAATTAAATAAAAAATAAAGGGGTCGGACTAAGCCGAGCTCAGAACTTTGCCCCCCCATTATTCAAAGAAATAACGCAATGCGTTTGTTTATTTGTTTTGATTTTCACTCTGTTGCTATGCACAATTTTTGAATTTAAATGATTTTTTAACAAATTTCTGACAAATTAGGATACAAATATCATATATCATTTTACTCGGAGGAAGTCTAGTTTCTGAATATATAAAAAAAATTATAGGTTATGAAAGAAAAAAATATTGGCCCCCCTCTAGAGCGCCCCCTAATGGCCCGATGTTTACCAAAAGCTTTTCAGTTCTTGACCTTTACCTCTATTTTATGTATGCAAAATTTCAAAACAATTGGGTGAATAGTTTTTGAGTTTTCGTTGACGAAAAAAAATTACCACAGACACACAGACATCATTCCAAAAACTACTTAAATGGATTCAGGGGACCTCAAAACGCATTTTGCCAGCTTCAGAAAAATTTCGATTTTCTATTTAATTAATTTCGTTTAATATAAAATCGAGTGAAAAACAGATTTT